>JADLZK010010688.1:0-135780 GCA_015847255.1 Hyparrhenia diplandra | reverse complement strand
ATATTCAGCATTTCAATTTGGAAAATCAGGAGTTTTCAACTGTAAATTGCACAAGTTGAATGCAAGGAATATACAGTTGTTCCACTTCTGCCATTGGGTTGTCATGGCCTTGTTGGATGCTGGAACTTCCAAGGCTCTCAAACTTATATAATATCAATAATGCCTTTCTTTAATCATAAATTGGTCATGCACTAACGACATGGACGTTGGGATTATATATATTGTGGTACGGAACATTGCAATTCCTGTATGTAGTAGTTCAGAAGAGAGCTAGGGTCATCTTCTTGGAAGTTGCATGACCTTGTCAATCTTTCATTCTAGAAGCAGTTTAAAATCTTCTGTAGAGGGAGAGACTAGAGAGAGAAATAGAGCCAGATCGAGAGGCCTGAACATCTTGCAAATTTTACTGCCTACCACCGGAGAAAACTGAAACAAACTCTCGCTTCTTATGAAGTTGTTATTGTCCCGTGTGAAACTAGTTGGGCATGACAAATAAGTCGCTTTCCCTCTTGCTGCTTTCTCAGCTCAGAAAGTCTAAATAGGAGGTAGTGGCCTTTTATTTCTGCCAGCCCTTTTAAGGTTCTAGACCTTTATAGCAGCACCTTGGGACCCATGATACCGAACTGACTGCTTTGGCAGCAGTCCACATTCATTGTCAGTCCTTTCTTACAAAGGGCAAAATGTCTTATGTGTTCCTGCACTTGGCAGTGCAGCTAACAGTGAAGGCATCTAAAACATAAGATTATGACAAACAGATAATATCTTATACTTTTTTTTTTTTTTTTTGCGACTCATAGTATAGATGCAGATGCTCATGCACTTAAGTTTTTTTTTTAAAAAAACAGAGCAATTTGGACAGGAGGAATGAGAATTTGGCTTTTGTATCTATAAAAAAGTTTGTACCAACAAGCATGGTCAATGCAAGTACCAAGACTCTATTATGCTGGATATAGTTGTGGTCACCTTCTTGTTGGTATTTTAGTACCGTTGATCCTGGATCCAAGGCTTGTTGTATTTTCTGTTGATTCTTTGCACGGTTTTCTATCTTCATTATCATGCATAATATAAATACTGCCTATGCAAATTGGCTTGTACAACAGCCTTGTTAAGTTTTCTTTCAAAAAAAAGTCTGTCCAGTGGCTGATGGTCAAACAGTTGGAATATGCAGGATTCCAAAAGAAATACTGCCTCTTGTACTGCAGTCTGAGTTTTTACATCTAAAAGCACTTGACTCTGCTTTTTTATAGCTCATCGATGAATACTTGCCCTGATCAACATCAATATGCTGTGCTATGTTTATAAGGTTCTAAGAACGGCAAGTTGCTGTCTGCGCTGCGCGACGCCAAGATCGGGCACGCGTACGAGCCGTTCCCGTGGGAGAAGAAGATGAGGAGCTGCTGCCCGGTGCCGGACGCGAGCTGCTTCCTCTCCCTGCTGCTGCTGCCCAAGGCGACGGACGGGTCAACACGCGGTACAACTCCTGGAGGACACCCTGGCGCGCGCGGACGCGTGGCTGCTGTCGTCGCAGGCCTCCGGCGTGCCCGTCGTGTTCATGAACGTGCAGACGGAGGCGCTGCTGACCAAGATCTCCGGCGAGACGGCGCTGTCGACCGTGAACATGGCGTCGCTGTCGGACTTGGCCGGCATGGCGAACGCGAGCCTGTACGGGTTCGAGGACTACCACGGCGTGGACATCGGCGTGGTGCGGGCCGTGCGGCTGTGGTACGCCGGCGGCGGGCGAGGCGGCGCTGGAGCTGCGGCTGCGCCAGGGCGACACGCGGCTCGGGTTCGCCATCAGCCGCACCGAGGAAGGGTTCATCTACGTCTCCTCGGTGGCGGAGGA
The DNA here is from genome assembly GCA_015847255.1 of Hyparrhenia diplandra. Lineage (NCBI taxonomy): Eukaryota > Viridiplantae > Streptophyta > Magnoliopsida > Poales > Poaceae > Hyparrhenia > Hyparrhenia diplandra. The sequence goes on along the minus strand of JADLZK010010688.1, from coordinate 133,937 downwards.
AGGCACGCCTGGCGTGGCGTCGGCGCGGTCGGGGCTCCTGGAGCTGCACCGCGCGGCGCGCAGGGCGTCAAGCTGCTGGTGCTGTCACGCGTCGGCGGCGAGAAGGTGCTGCCCTGGATGGTGTCCACGGCCGGGAACGTCAAGTGCTTCGACACCGTGTCGCTGAGCCAGAAGCTGTCGCTGCACCGCCACGCGCTCCGCCCCATCACGCTGCACTTCCTCATGTGGGACCACGACCTGGCCGCGGCGCTGCCGAAGGACGCCGACGTCGACAAGCGACGCCGCCGCCGCCGCCGCCTGTGCTCCTGCTGCATTCGCCGCTCGACGTGGCGGCAGATGACGACCTCGACGGGCCGGGGCTCGGCAGCAAGGACTCGAGGGACTCGTCGTTTAGATTCCAGAACATCGACCTCCCGGACAGCTGGTTGTGAATTACTATTGTGGAACCAAAAATTCTCTTTTCTCCGAGAAGATGAGAACCGTTAATTATTTACGCATAAACATGATGTCTGTAATCAGGTGAGCATCATACTAAGGTTTGTTGTTGTTAGCATCTAATCATGGTTCGTGATGTGATCAAGTGTGTTCAGTTATCATAATCCCGAAAGCACCACAAAGAAAACATATTGGACGAGCAGGACTTGTAACCCGGCCGTTGGTTAACAATTCATAATATACATCAAAAGGTTCACATATGAACCATTCTGTCAGCAACTCTTCTACAATAAGCACCGACAGAACCGCCATTATCATGATTTAAACTCTGATGACTAACAAGCCTACCCATGTGACGGTTCCTAACTAAACATGATTCAAACTACAATGACTAAAAGCTTATCCATACGTTTCCGATCACAAGGACCATCACAAAATTTGTTGAGCTGAACAAATTACTTACGAATATCTGTTTCAAATAAACATCAACCGAGCCACTAGTAAGAAATTTGAAATACTACAAGACAGCAAAGCATCCTCTTGGAGTAAATTTAATTCACATACTAACAACTACAAAGGCATCATTTACTAAGATGACGCAATAGAAAACAAAACGTTGAAACAAGCTCCAAGAAATATATTTTGCTGTCCCCAGTAATTCTAAACACAACTAGAGATGTCCTGCTAAGGGAATGTCAAATGCTTCAGTCCCTAGCCAGTGCCAATTTATCATGTACAACACCACACATACCAGATCCAGCCATATCTAAGATAACACCCTACAGACAGAAGAAAGATAACGACTCCTAAATGAACTATCCATTAGAAATGGGGGAAGAAGAAGAAGGAACATGATTAAAGCTGTAGATGATAGACAACCAATTACCGAATATCCTTTTGCATCCCTGTGACCAACTCCACCTTGATACATTATTACACCACCTAGCTATGTTTTTTTTTTTTTTTTTTTTTTTTTTTTTTGGGGAACCCACCTAGCTATGTTACAGACTACACCTTCAAATGGGCCAAGTAAAGGTCCATGAGAGTCAACCGACACCACTTATACTGTACAAAATTGTCATCCGAGCAAGCCTCAGGCCGAGAAACATCTGCACATTAACAAAGCCAAAGGCCATGCTGAATGTGACAGACGGTTCATCAGTAATGGTCTTGTACAAGAGAGCTCATTCAAGCAAGCTCATGATGCAGTAGAGCCTGCAGACAGTGGGCCGTCTCTAAGCTGTTGTAGACAAAGTTGAAGCTGCTTTTGAATCATTTCGGCAACCATTCGCAGCCTTCCTTGGCCCACCTCTCCAGCTACACCAGACCCATTCACAGTTTCCACAGCTCTTGAAACCTTTTGCTTACATCTTTCCCACTCCTCAAACTGCAACCAGCAGGCTCTCCACCATGGCTCCCATTCATAGCAAGGAAAGCTATATGATTGTTGTCCCCAAAAGAATACGAAGTTTCACAGATACACAATATGGAAGCCAGGCAGCTCCACCAGCTACATTCATGTGAGGAATGAGAGCATGGTCAAGTACAAATGTCAGGGCAAATTCTACTGAACTGTGGGCTCTATCATGATGAATATTACTCTTGGCTAAGCTGCTGTTCTCTGTGTTATCAGCTGCAGCTGATCCTGAGTGATTCTCCAAACAAAGCTCGATCCGAGCCCTCTGGCGGTAGCAATGTCCCGTGAACCGGGGAAAGACCTTTCTTCCATGTAATCAGCTTTAAAAACTCACGCAGTACTGAAATTGGCAGTGTAAGCAAAGTGATAAAAGAAGCAACTCTAGAAGCATCATATGGTTCGGAGGCCACGCGCCTGCTAAAGTAGTCACATATTTCATTGATTTCAGCAGCTGCTAGCTCCTCCTGAGCGTTATTTTGAGCTTGCTGCTGCTGTTGCTGATGGTGAAATCTTTTCACACTTAAGACTTGTAGAAGCAGTTGAACACGGTGGACACTTACTGCAAATACATATCCTCTGCAATATGAAATCAGGAACCAATTTACTGGCAGTCCCAAATAGAAATACTCAACTCAAAGGAAAGAAAAGAAAGATGAGTCATTTTGAACTGCTGCCACCTGACACTAGCAATTTCCACCTTATAACTCTAGCCTAAGCTCAACCAATTACAGGATGATAGCACCAAATTAAATAAAAAAAAGAACACCACTTAAATTCAGTAAAAATGAAGAATCATTCAACGCCGCACATTTGTAGCATGTAAAATAGATGAATGCATATATTATCCGAGGGGCAGATATAAACAGAATAAAGTACTGTTTCCAAAAAGGTCGGGAACTCAATATCGCCAAGAACTAAAACTTCCATGAACAACAGAAACTAAGAATACTTTGCATGAATCTTAATTGCAGTGGAAAAGTGAATAACATTTTGAATACGATGCTAGAAAACAAAGGATACTTTGCCAGTTTATATTTTCTTACCCGACATAGAACCGGAGCGCAGGCTGCTCTTGATCAAATTCAAAAGAGCACCTTCATTGTCCTTTAAGATTGATCCTAATATTTCTTTCAAAAGTTCAGGCAATTGTGCAAACAACCATAAAACTCCAAGGTACTTTAGGATCCCTCTCAGCACCTTTTTAAGGGCTGCCAAAGGAACAACCACCACCATATCCACCATCATCCCCCAGCCCTATAAAAGCTGTGTTTAGTTCCCCTTTCATGTGAACAGGAGACCAGCTCCAGCAGTAAGTCGCACAGAAGCTCCACTAATACCAGAAGCAAGTGCCGAAGAAGCCAACATGGCATTTCCTGCTCGACTCAAACTGGCTGCTACATGGTTAGCAACACCAGAAGTCGGCCTGGACATAGAAACACCAGGGCTAGCACTTAAACGATTTGCACTAGGAGCAGTTTGTGGAGCTCCAGCATTGTTATTTAAGTGCCCACTAGCCTGTGTAGCACTCATGAAGTTGGAATCAAGAGCATTTAGACCCTGAGCAACATGTTCCATTATGAAAGGCGGAACTGTGGGCATGGCAATGATCCACCAACTGAAGGTCCACCTTTAGGAGGAGTAGCTGGCTGGAGCCAAACCTGATCCCCAGCAAAGCACCGCATGTCAACAGAGAATTTCTTGCGATATATAATGCGTATCCAGTATGGCCCACGAAGTACAACGAAACATCAAAGGCAGCAATGAACTGGGAACAAGCCCAGGTCCACCCGTCCAGCTGCTGAAAGCATGGCAGCAGCATGAAGATTATGACTGCCTAAATGGGCAGCTGCAGCATTTGGGGGACTGGTGCATGATGTATAGTTGATGAAGATGAACCGTTTGCTAAAGGCCCTTGCGTCGGGTTGTTCGGCTGTTTTGGCATAGAGCTATATCCAGATGAAACGGTAACAGGCATCCTTGCAGGACGAATTGCACCTCAAGGGCAAGTAATGGTCCTGCTGTAAGCGAATGCAATCCAAGAAGGATGCTACCTCTCCACCATTCACGAAATCCTCCAGAAACTGCATTTTTGAAAGATTGTTTATCAGATAACGAGGCAAATAAAGGCAAACTTTATTTCAAGATGATCAAGCAATCTCACAGAAACTTATTACTAAGCAGAGAGCATAAGCTTTTGCACTCAGGTTTCACCTATTCATCACAGCATAGTGAATGGAAGCCACTTGGAATGACCCATCTGGCACTGCCAGTAAAAAACGATCATACAGATTGTACAGTGAAACAACAAAATACCAGCACTCATTTATTCTTCCAGACTACTCCAGAAAATAATGATGCCTTTATTAAAGAATGTATAAGAAAAATGCTTCTTGTCAAAGCAAAAGCTAGCAAATGCATAAAACTGTGCAGTGAGTACATGTCAGCCTCTCTCATAAAACGTACATGTCAATCTACACAATGTCATTTTGTCCACAGAAGAATGTTCAGACATGATTTCCAATTAAAACTGACAGTCAGATTTAATGTACAGCGCATTGAGTTCGTTGGAACTACAAAGTGGCTAAGCACTGTTTAGAAAAAACATCACAACACAATAAAAAGACATAAACATATAGAATTTTTATTATTTCAGGTAAAAGCCTTAATATGCATTTGATTAACCAGGTGAACTTTCAATGTCGAAATGCATTCAAGTATTGGCTGTAGATTTGATGTTTTAATTAAGATCCAAAGTCATCAATGTGATTGATCCAGGAAAAAATTGGAAAATGAAGATAAACCTTTGTGTGTGGCCAAAGCTGATCTGGAGAAACATGCATTGTGCAACCACCCTTAGCAATCTCCCATTCAACAACTATGTGTACCATTGGCATGGTGCCGTAACTAAACCATAAGCTCATTAGACCAACAGCTTCAATCCTGAATGTCTTTCTCATCTGCTCAGATAGCTTGTCAGCAGCATCATTGTTACCTTTATTAACAGAATGTGACTTCACCTCCATGGATAACTGATTGTCATCTAGCTTGTCATCAAATTTCACACCAATCAGTCTCCTCATTCCACGAGCAAAGGAACGAGCATTTGAAAGTCGTAAGTAAATCTGACACAAGCTTCTGGACACTATCTGCCTCAACAGTGTTGTAAGTTAAAACAACACCATTGGAATCAAATGAGATATGTGAATCCATTTCTGAGCTATTCGCAATAATCGAATGCCAACACCCCATTGTGTTGTGGCGCTTCCTCCATTAAGTTCCCAAAGCTCCCTGAAATGTGGATCATTTATCCTAACATCCCAAGACATGCTTCCAGCCTTACCAAGGCGCAAGCATATATGCTTCAAGAATCATCTTGTGCAAAAGGTAATCTTAACCAAAGATTTGTGATGGTGCCCGAAGACCAACTTCTTCCACATACGGAATTGAAAGGGAATCCATCTGAGCAGTTAGTTGAGCATGTTTGATGCATAATGAACAGTGTCTTATGACATGTAGTAGCACATAAGCATATGTAGTTGCCGGAATACAATTATTTCTTTCCGCAAAGAACATCTCCATAGGTGAGGCTGACTCTTGATTGCAAATTAGAAGAGTGTGCCTGCAAAGGCAGGAGATTCTGCCGCGGAATCTGATTTTTCTCCGCTTCCTTGACTCACTAGCTTGCAGTCCTCGTAATGAAGCGATACTTGGTAAGAAATCTGAAGAGAGGCGTTTCCTAGATGCACCATCAGAACCAATGGTGATGAGCTTCTCTAATCCTGAAAATTACCCAAGTAAGATAGCACATACTTGAACAATATATATTTCCAATGAAGAGGCGTAATTTAGTTCACAATAATGGTTACCAAAAGTTTTACATCTGAAGCTGTAATCTAGTTCACCATAATGACCACTAAAAGATTTACATCTGAATCTAATATACAGAAAAAAAAATTAGTAAAATACCTCCGGTTATAGTTGAAGATCAACCAAATGACCAGGCATAGTGTTCCCAAGATTCCCTGAATGTGAGCTTTCAGCATGGATTTGATTGCTGTTATTATTGCTTGAAGGTACAAGCTGAAGTGATTTATGTACACCTGCGATATCAGTCATATGGAGAGCTTAGCAAGCACAGGTCATGATTAGAATTAGAACCTGACAATTTGGTCATAGACATTCAGGGCTTCAAGAAAATGTGTTTGTACCTTGTAAATGTCTAAAATTACTTGGGAAATAGCTATTCAAACTGACATTAGGATGAACTTTTGCGTATTATTAGCTTGGGTATGAGATAAGCTTCCATCATGCATTGGTGAGACAACCCTAGCATTTATTCCTTGAATATCAACTGAAAGAGGATGACTCTGTGCAGCAGTAGAACCACGTTCATATTCGAAAACCTCATCAACAATAGATGAAAATGATGGTGAACAAGCAGGAAGTAGTGGAAGAGGCTCAATTCCATTCTGGACAGGAAGATCACTCTCAATCATGTCAGCAGGGTCCATTAAACTTTGCAGGGCCTGCAGCTTCATATCAAAAGGATTTGCATTCATCTCATTTTTAAGTATTTGCATCTGTCCTATATTGATTTTGTTAAACCTAATAGCTTCTTTTGCATCTCCATTTGCATTAGTCCTATCATTTGCATCACACTGTGTCTCAAGCAAATGAAAAACAGGCCTGAAGTCCTTATCAAGTTGCATCAACAAATAATAGGCATTTGCACAATGTGGAAATCCCATGACCATAAAATCTGAGCCATGTAATATGGTCTTGGGAATCTTCAGAGTGCCCTGAGACTGCTGATAGACCTAGAATAAAAACAATGTAGTTTAGCACTTTACATAAGAACAAGCAGACTTTTGGCATGGTCCAACGAGTCATCTGACAAAAAACTGTAGAGTGCCTTACAAATACAAGCAACCAAGCAAGCATCATATATACTGTGTTTCTCTTCTTAGAAGCTAAAAAGAAATCTCCCATATCCAGAAAAGCATCATTTAATTTAAACAAGCATTACAACTGCTAAGTCATACTTAAAAAGGATGTCATCTTGTGATCTCAATATCATCTCATTGATTCCACCATAATATAATTATAAATAATACTACAAAAATATACTTGAAAGGATCATATTATGAAATTGAAAAGTGAATTTTCATCATCACATGTCACCAATTTAATATTTGTAAGGATATTACTGGTGCAGTGTGATTGCATGCATCCGTTGGTACTTCAAATGATACGCAAGAAGCAAAGATGGCATCACATCCACTAAGTGAAAAGGTCATACATCATGGTGAAAACATAAACAACCTTAAGGCCAAAAAAACTTCCAGATGCAGCAAATAGATGGAGGATGCTCCTGGTCCTTAAGCTTGAAAAAACCTCAGTAGCTGATGCACTCCCTTTGTTTAGAGCTTCCTCACAGTCCATAATCGCAGCACGGGGTAATATATTTTCCGGTGATTGGAGGAGAAATCGACCACTCCTATTTTGAAGGAAAAAGGAAAGAGTCACAAAATTAGGAAGCTGAAAATGCAACCAGGATATATGCATAAATATATCCTCCTACATGATACTCCCTCCGTTCCAAATTATAGTTCACTTTGGCTTCGTACCAACTTTTTAGCATTGACCAAATTTATAGAAAAAAGCACCAACATCTACAACACTAAATTAGTTTAATTAAATTTCCATGTAATAAGCTTTGATAAAGCATTTATTTGAGAAGTACTCCCTCCGTCCCTATTTATTAGTCGTTCTAGCCATGGTTATGAAAGTCCAGATTAACAGCAGCTTTTAGGTATGTAGATGTTGAGCCATGTTTTACAGTTGTCATTAATCGTGATTAAATCGTGATTAATCATCCTAGTCGGTCCCAAAGGCGACTAGGTTTGGTAGTGTCGACTTGTCGATTAATCGCCCTAGTCGGTCCCCCAAAGGCGCCAGGTTCAACGGACGACTGTAAAACATGGATGATGAGTGCGTCCAGATTCAGAGATTCATTCATTCATTCATGTATTTAAATGGGGACAGAGGGAGTATATGTTAATATAATTTTCTAAAAACTTGGCTAAAGTTAGAGAAGTTTCACTTAGGAAAAGGTTAAAACTGAACTATTTGGAGGCGGATGGAGTCAAGTATTTATTAATGGGTATACATATTATGGGCAAAATATTGGCATAGTATTGTAAAAAGCCTATCTTAGCCCTGAAAATTAGGATACATCACCTCTACCCAGTGGCGGATATGGGCCTAGGGCCACTTGGACCGTGGCCCTAGGCGTGGCCCAACATCTTATACCCCCTTAAAAATTCTGACCCAATAGCCTTAAATATCAGCCCAAAATATACACCTCCTGAAAGTGGCCCTAGGCGTAAACAATGGCCAGCTCCGCCACTCCCTCTACCCAAAAATAAAAAAATGGTCCAAACGCACCCCTTACGTAGAGTTGTTGTTAGAGGTGTATGTTATGGGCAATTAGAGGCAAATCTTGCCTTGGTTGGCTGATTGGATTAGTTTGGAAAGTTGAGGAATAATAGGAAGGAAGAGAGGAATTGTAGGGGGTGATTAGCCAGGGAGGCTATTTATATTTTATATGTAACCCATATGAGGATTAGAGAAAAGCGAGAATTAGAAAGAAAAGCCTTCTCTCTGGCTTAGCCATGGGCAACGCCCCGTGCGGCTCCCTCTCCCTCACAACCCGAGCTGCCGCCATAACATCTAGTATCAGAGATGCCAAGTTCTGATGAGCTGCCGCCAGATCCCATCGCCAAGGCGTTGGCCAACCTCGCCAAGCAGGTGGGATCTCTCTTGGCGCGCGTCTGGAGCCCCTTGAATGCCGACACCCGGCGACCACCGCTATCACCATAAGTGGCACCCAGCATCCAAGCCAAGGGGCGAGAAGTTGCAGCAGATCAAGCCGCCAACGAACACCACGGCGGAGCCAGCAGGGAAGATGCTTAGCCATCAGGTGTTAGCGGCGGTGCGGCTGCAAGCTGCTGCGCGCGGCCTCCTAGCTCGTCGGCGAGTGCGGGAGATGCACAATCTGAAGGTGATTAAAGCACGCACCTCTTCGTAGCTCCTCCAAGTTGTGCCCGCTGTGGGAGGACCTCGATTGGGTTGGTTTGATAGGTTGGGGGGAAAACAGGAAGGAAGAGAGAATTATAGGGGGTGATAAGGTGATTAACCAGGGAGGCTATTTATATGTAACCCGTGCGGGATTAGAGGAAAGCAAGAATTAGAAGGAAAAGCCTTGTCACGTGCTCCGGCTGGCCCCTCTCTCCATCGCAATCTCAGCCACCCACGCAACCATAGCAGCCACGTAACAGTTGTAGACCACAGAAAAAAAAAAACGGTTGGCTGGTTTTGCCGAGTGGTTTTATTGTATGGCAGGAACAGCTGGATCCTTTTCACTCACAGCCACAGGCTATGAAGATGATCCAATAAAGCTCCCATCCCTTCTCATTCAATGCCTTGACTAGTGATGAATATATCTATACTAATTACTATACTTCAAACACACCAAGACCAATCGAGTTAAAATTAAATAAAACTTAGCTTTGCTAACATGGTCATTGATTTTTTGCCCCATGTGGAACTTTTAACGATGCGAAATGACAATCTAAAACATCAATCTGCTACCAGATAGTTTAATGATTGACATTTTGAAACAGCTTTTATCACACAAACTTGAAGCGACACGATTGTGGTTGATAGCCTTTCCTTACACAAAATAGGGATAATATTAATAATTAATAAAGAATGGATAGATGTAAGATACTAGATCAACAAAATACTGACACACCTGATATTTATTCCAAGGCTAACATACGCCTGACCATATGCCCTTACTTGAAGCACTTCGTTCCCAAAACAATCTGAGGAGTCCTTCTCTGCATTCTGCACAATTCATAAACATATGATCAATTCCACAGCAAATACTCTGCAACAACTGAAAAAAGTGCAACAAAAAAACTTTTAAGCATCAGATGCAATTGTGGCTGAACAAAATCTACCTTTCCATGTGCGTGCCTCATTTATAAGGCAGATGTTCTAGACATGCATTGTTTTCTTGAATATACAGGAGAGCTGTGTATCATTGCATTACGAAAGATCTAGACATGCACCATTACCATGTTACGGGAAGAAAAAAAATACCTAACATAATTCGATGCAGATACACAACTAATCTTGTTCAAGCACGATATGAATACACAAATAAATCTGAGAGCACAATGAATTTATCAGAATTTTTGTAACAATTATCAAGTAAAGCTCAACTAAAACAACAAAGAAAATAAATTTTGAGGACAAGTGAAGCTTTTCAAAAAATGGTCAAACCCACCAGTTAACAGTGATATTTTCAAAACATACGGACAGATGAACACATGAAATGCATGGGTTAAGATTCTGAATGTAAAGGTTATAGTGGGTACTATGCTTGGTTTAATACCTTTTGTACCATGGTAGGTTTGGGCGCTATTTTTAGTCAAGCACTGATATGCTATTTAATCTTCTTTGACCCTAAATGATTATCAATTTGCAACAAAAGATGTATGGATGACTAAATAGACTCACGTGCGGACACACATGTAATAACTATTCACATTTTAGGCGAAAATATCATACACAACAACAGTATCTCAACTTCAGTAGTCTTTCACATCGCTCAGACAATTTATAAAGTCCACAACTAAATATGGGAATGTAAAGCGTGTAAATTCCAGTTTAGGGGATTTTTTTTTTTTTTTTGTGAGATGCATAAGAAATAAAAAATCTAAAAGACAGTTTAGTCGATAGTTGAGAGGTAAGGCCATGCAAATACAAAATTTAATTAACTACATATATTCTAATATATACCTTCATTGGGTCCTTCGCTGCTGCAAAATCTCGTGTCAAGACAACATCTTTTGGGGACTGAGAAATTTGGACATTTTTGCACAGTTGTCTCTGAATATTAAGAAGGCGTGTGTGCCTATTGCAAGCAACTGCTCTCAAAATAAGTTGCTCAACATCAATGCAACTTAGATCAAGAGAAAGGTTTGCCTCTTTATCTGTAAACGGATCAAGTATAAATGAACTATGCTGACACTTTATTTGCATGTCCAGCCCTGCCTCAATTTTGATAAATGGAGATGAATCAGGTTCTGTTGTGCTACTGCTTTTCTCATCTAGCCAGTAATTAACTTTCAGGCCAGGTATCTTAAAACCACTTGAATCGAATTCCCCATCTTGAACAAGCTGCATTAGAGAAGTATTTCCAGTTTGTCCAGTGCCACTGTCAGAGATGAGTTCAGATCTTATGGCATCTTTCCACCTTCCCTGTCGAAGAACATTAGCCTGCCTAATAATAGTGTCCATAGCAAGAGATATGCAGAACTCATGAAGTATAGCATATAACACTGCAAAGGGATTCTCAGAAACTGCCATTCTTCTTTCTATATCATCACCAAGAGCAAATCTCCTACTTTGATCAAGTTTAATAGGACCCTTCTTCTCACCAACCAGTAACTCCATATGCAATATCCTCCATAAGTCTACATTACCACGGTAACCTAATGTAAGAAGAACTTTAAATTCCCCATCCACACGGAAAACAGCTATCCCATCAGTTACTGAAACATTAGATACTTCTTTAGGCCTTGGTGTCACAAGTACTTTGTATCGCACGGTAGCATCTAATTTCCGCAAAGCACGCTTATCTTCGTCTGGAGAAAGTTTATTTTGACTTCCCATCTCTTCTATGCATCTTGGCAGCCTCTGATAACCCCCTGTAACCATGACTTCAATAGCAGAAGGAACATCGAACATAGGAGCCCGAGCCTGCTGCAAGCACTCGTGCATATAAAACAGTGAGTCGGCTGTTTGGGTGAAGCATGTCTCATGACTGTGGAGAGTTGATCCGAGCTGTTGACAATAATGGACCAAAGGAACCTGTGTAGATTCAAATTAGATATGTTAATGACAAAAACACTGAAATTAATATCCACAAAAAGCTACACTAACAAGGAAAATTTCTGGAAAACTTAGCTTATTATGATACCAAAGGTACAAAGGTTAATATATTAACAGAGGCTGTAAAACATTAATTGGGCAAAGCGTGTGTAAAGCTGTCAAGAAATTCCCTTCCCCAGACCCCACCTTGTGTTGATCTTTAAGCACTAGATACACAGCTGACATGACAACAAAATTAAGGTATAGTGGGGCATATTTAAAGATATCCATTGGCTCAGTGGAATGATGCAAAATGCCATGAAATCAACTTCAGTACTTCTGAAGCCATTGAGGAAGTGCTCTATGGACTAGGCCAATACCATATCTAAGCTTGCTAGGGCCAAAGAAAGGAAATCTTGATCTTAAGGTAAATAGTCATCTCTCTGATTGCATTGCCCTTGTCTTAAACTAATTTTTTTGCTAAGCAGTCTCATTTTCCTCTCCTACATTTAATTACATTTGTAACCAAACAAAGTTATATGTCAATTAAATTTGAAACAAAGAGGTTTTATGTATGTAAACCAAACAAAGAGGTTTTATATATGTCAATTAAAAAATCAGAATATTAAATCTTGATTTTGTTACAGAACAAAAAAATCGCTTGCACTTTGCACTAGAATTAGTTTGCATCAAATATATGGTACAAAAAAATAATTCATGACAGCATAACAGCCACATTACCACAGTTCAAACCATACATTGTAATTTGGAATGGAAACAATACAAATCAAAGAGACTCGTGACTTTCAATGGTTTAAGGGTTTAGTTATTAAATTCTATTTCTTGATTTACATTCCCGTGATCTATGTGTGCATGGTGGTTCGCACTTAGGGTTGAAAGTGGTGTGGATAAATTTCTATTCTGATCCAATCCGAAACGGAATTTTGAGGATCTGGAGAAGAACTTTTAATATCCATATGGATAGGGATAATCAGAATCTGATTGTGTTCGGATGTGGGTAGGACATGGAATAGGCAAAATTCAACAGATGTTTAAAATGGGATATCCGATAGTTTTTATCCCTGACTAAAGCCAAGAGGAATGTAGGATCTAAAAGTTTTTCTCCCTTACTAAAGCCAAGAGGAATCTAGGATCTAAAACACTTGTTAGTTGACAAATCTTATTTTGTAATGTGGTTTGATATTTCAATTTTTAGTTGAGAATTTGCTGGCTGTATTACTTGTTGGTTGATGACTTTATCATTTGCGAATGAATATACCATGTTAAGTGTTAATGTATTGGTGTGATAGACACAAGATGGAATGCAATGCAAGATTAATAACTATTGCTTGTTCTTGTTTATTTACTAAATCAATTCTTGAAAAACATATATTTCTCTACATTTGCACATATTACTCGACTATTTAAATCCGTCCCTGGTACCGATTCTATTCCAAATCCGTACCACTTCCAGCATCCAAAAAAATCTGCATCCACATTAATGTACTATCCACTCACCTCCAAATCCAACAAATAAAAATGTATTAGGATATGGGGGAGGCAATATCGGCTCTGATCCGATCCATTTTTATTCCTATTCACACTATTTCAAGTACACTGTAAAATGGTGTTATTTCACTCCTCCATCTATGCCAGAGCACACCAGGAAAGCACCAGAAAAAAAATATAAGTTTCTAGCACGAAGCAAGGTGTGTTTTTCATACTAACGCTTCACTCCACCAAATCAAAATAATCAACTAAATTTTTTTTTTGAGAAGGACGCAGTACAACGCAGACGCTCACAACACGCACGCACACACTCACCCCTATGAACACACGTGCAAAACCCAACCCCTATGAGCACCTCCGATGGACCGAGCACCCGGCGATCCGGAGATTCTCGAAGTCACCATTGGCGCCTCGTCGTCGACGGAACGTCGCTTACCACTTAATGCATAACGCCGGTAAATCCCGGAAAATCTCGGGAAAGGTGCGAGCACCGGGATTTGAACCCGGTGGGTAGCGTCCCACTGGACCGTCCTACCATTGGACTACAAGCCAATTCGCAAATAATCAACTAAATGAGTATGCCAAGATTGAACTGGATTACTTTTTGTCCACCAAACAATTATTTACATCCTACTAGGAAATCGAGTACAGACCATAGAAAATCAGGGGGCAAAAATGCTGGCACAATCCATCAACAATCACAGATCTTCACTTGCCCTACACTCCAATAAGCCAACAACTATGAATATCCTTGTTTATATGCCACTAGAGCTAGATAGGTGAGACAATGCCACTAAACCAACAAGCCCTAAACCAGAATATTAGTATCAAGTTGGAGGCACTCACACCAGTCAAAATGAATTCTTCACATACCACAGTGGAATTATGACAATGAGGCAAACAAGCAAGGGGAATAGGACTGCATAGAATGAAATTAGGCAGCACCTGCTGGCACCACTTGGCAAGGACGTGCAGGCGAAGCATGCGCTGGCGCGTGCGTGTGATGAACTTGAGCAAGTCAATCTTCTTCTCGGTGTCGGACCGCTGCCACCCACCATTGGCTCCAGCGCCAAGGCCCTTCCCCTCGGTCTCCGCCTGCGACTTCTCGACGAGCTCCCGCAGCGCGAGATACGACTCCTCCGCCACACGCCGCACCACCGCGCCCAGCTCCACCGTCTGCTGCCCCAGCTCCCCGCCATCCCCACACGCCCGCGGGTCCAGCAGACTAGGGTTTCAGCGCCCCACCACCTTCACTTTCTTCGGTTCCTTTCCTTGCTTAACTCCGCAGGGTGCCGGAGACGAAACTCTGGCACTGTACCGCCAAAGTGCGCGCGCGAGGGCCGGGAGGAATCGCGCGCGGTTCGGCGCGCCGCTCCGAGCCGCCCGTGAATAATGGTGGTAGAGGGCGGGGAGTGGAACTGAAATTGGAAACCAATCGATCAAGGGTAGGACTCCGGGAGGCGGCCGAGGGTGGTCGCGAGGAAGGGTGGAAAGGAGAGATATGGTGGGAGCGAGAGACGGAGGTCGCCGGCGGCGAAGCGGCGGCGGGGGTGCGGCCTCCTCCTCCTCCTCTCTCTCTCTCTCTTCTGCGATCGGTCAGGACCCGGCGGAGGGTGCGAGTGCGCCCTAGTCGACGGGCCCACGCGGAGCCGGAGGCGGCTGGGTTATGTGCCGTCCGATCGGGATGCAAGCGGAGGGATCAACAGCTGGATGCGGACGCTGCCTTTTGGCTTCTCTCGGACCGACCCCACCACGTAGAACGGTACAGGCTATCCGCACTCACCGTCACTTTAAATCCATACTACAAAAGGAATATTCCGTCCTTGTCATCGAAATTCTCTCCTTTTGTATACAGTTTTTTCTTTTAATCCATACTTCAGTGTTCATACTCTATATCGGTGGGTCCCCATTTAATTTTATCTAAATATATCCATGTGAGATCTTGTTTTGAAGGATTTATTTAAACAAATTCAATGGTGCAATCGGAATTTTATTTGGCTTTTTAATTTGTGAGTTATAACATTTTGTAGGTAATTAAACAGTGGGGTCCACTGTTTCTCTCCCCAGCTCTGCCTCCCACGCTGCTTCCGAGCAGGTAGAGGGCGCGCTGCGCAGTCCCCACGCCGTCCCGGAGTAGCTTCGACTTCGTTCGGGCAGCTCCGGTGGTTGAGTCGATTCAACTAATAAACAAATAGATTGTCGCAGGGAGAGAACGCCACGTCGGCCCAAACCACGAGTCGACTCATGGGCTAAAAATAGTTCTCTAGTGGTGGGGACCCACCAACCGACTCATCCTTTCTTTCTACGCCCCCAAGTTTCTTTCTTCTTCCTTCGTTCCGACGCCGCAGGGACGAATCCCCATCGTTCCGTCGGGCGAAAGCGCGGCCGCGGAGGGTGCATGCGGGCGCGGACTGCGAGGGCATATCGGGCGCCGGCTCGGCGAGGGCATATGTGGCGGGCGCGTCTCCACCGTAATGCGGGGTGCGGCGGCCAGGCTAGCGAGGTCCCCAAGCGGTGGTGGGTGGCGGCCGTGGGAGCTCCATCTGCAGCGACGCCCCGTACATGGCCGGGCGAGATCCACAAGCGGCGGCGGGTTGCGGCCGAGTCGAGCTCTCCCGGCGGCGGGCGGCGGCTTGCCCGCGGGAGCTCCCTCGACGTGGTCCTCGCGGCCGGGAGAGCCCAGTGGAAGACGGTGATTCATTTTTTAATACTTTTATCGGAGACGAGTCGACTCGTGCGATGAATTGGTTCATTGTTTTTGCACGGATGAGTCGATTCCTCCAGTGGTGCGAGTCGACTTATGGGGCGCCACCTCAGCCATGAGTCGCTTTTCCAAAGCCCACTGGAGAAGCCCTTCGCTTGGAGCAACGGCGTACGCCGGTGCAAAGCGGGACTGCTTGGCGTACCGATTGCGTGCACGGTGCGGCATTTTTTCGTCTTGGAGGAAACTTTTGGCGTGCCGCGGTGCGGACAGCCTCAGTCTGCTTGGTCTCACCTGATCATGGTCTAGTTAACCGGGGTTTTGGTTAAAAACCGACCCAGCCCGTAGGCCATGCAGCCTACACGGTTCAGAACCCGCGGGTTACTGGGTTGTATTGTAGGAAACGGAGAACCGCAACTCGCCGATGACGAAGCAGATGGCATCCGCAGCTCCTCGCTCTTGGGCCACAAGCACCAAGAAGAATCCCCTCCATCGACATTGAAGGCAATGACGATGAGGCCGCTGGGCTGCCTCATAGTCGTGCTCACGCTGGGCTGCCTCGGCAGCGGTAGCGGCGGTGGCGCTACGGTGGTGATGAGTGACGAAGTGTAGGGCTGTCTCAAGTACGTCCAGCTGCTTTCTTTGCTCCAAAGTCCAAAGGCAAATTTTCCTTACTCTCCGATAGTTCCCAATCTTTTGTTTCCAAAATATCATGGAGTTTGGCAACTCCTTTGGAAAGAAAAAAAAAACTACCCTTCTCCAATAGTTTCCAATATTTCACTTGCAAAACACAGATATTTTCGGTGGCTCGTTGGCGTGCCGTCGCTTGGTCGGTCTCACGGTCTCCTTCCCGCGGCCTACTTCGCGTGCGGCGGTCGTCGTTGCCACTTCATTCCATCTTCAAGTTGTTGGACGGAATCATTCTCTTTGCAGCAGCATCATTCTACTCCGTCCCATCGATAGCAGAATCAAGTGTCAGGCTGTGTTTAGATGGTCAAATTTTGGGCAAAATTTTCAAGATTCCTCGTCACATCAAATCTTTTGCCTCATCCATAGAGCATACAACAACTGCCTCGAGGATCCCAACCCCCTCTCATAAGGAGGCGCTGCGGCGGATACTCGCAGGTGGAACGCCGAGGCGATCGAGGCGACGCGCTAGCCGACACGCCTAATCGTCGGAAGCTTCTAGGTTGTTCGATTAGCGAGTAATAGCGTCTTGATATCCTTCCGCTAGGGTGGGCTGAACTGATTGTATAACTCTTTTCCCCCTAGTGCGTCATTTGTGGCGCGTCTTGTAAACTTTGTTATCTCTCTGCTTAATATAAAAGATGCGCAAATCTTTTGCGTATTCGAGAAAAAAATGCATAGAGCATCAAATGTAGGTAAACGAAATAACTAATTGGACAGTTTGGATATACTTTACGAAATTAATCTTTTGAGCCTAGTTAGGTCATATATTTACCACAAACAAACAAAAGTGTTAAGCAGCAGTGCACATGAAATTCTTTGTCCCATCTGCAGCAAATCGGCAGCACAGCTGCTGCAACACGCGATTCAGCGAACAATAGCAGTAATCATCGGTAGCAGGCACTTTAATTATCGGTAGCAGGCAACAAGTGCGCGCGTGTGCTTGAATCCATGTGGCAAAGACTTCTAGATGTCGATGCGTGCACAAGCGAGCCTAAATAAGGGCTCTAGTACGTAGGTTGATTGCCATACCTGGCGGCGGTACCTCGGTCGTCGCGGGACTCTTCTATTCCGTGCGTGGTGATGAAGAGATGCGGGAACCAGAACTAGCGATGCCAATGCGGATGCGGGAACTAGGCATAGCGATCTCTATGCTGATGATGATGAACCGGAACAACGATGCCGTTATTGGAACCAGAAGTGGCTACGATTTCGCGGGAACAAGAAAGCCTTTGCGGGAACTAAACTGGCGGTGCGAGCTTGGGATTGTGCGAGGATAGGAGCGCTGTCGCCGCCCGTATTTTTGCGCGAGCGGACTGTTTTTCAAGTGCCAAAAGATTAGAAATTATTATTAGAAACTGTTGGACAACACTTTTGAACCTTTTGTCTAATAAATAAAACAGGATTGAGAACTATTATTAGGCACTGTTGGAGTTTCCTTGCATCCACAAGGCAAGCAACAAATAAACCAATCGAAGACAGTGTGTTGCTGAAGGCTGAAGATCACAAGTCTATTTATAATAATGGAAGCCGCACGCAGAGATCGATATCTCACTGATGCACCATATCGCGGTATCGAGCTACAACTAGAAGAAGAAAAGGACGACAAGAATGGAGGCACGCACGTGAAAGAAGAAGAAGATGCTAGCTGTTCTGGTGGGCTGCAATTACGCCGGCACGGAGTACGAGCTGCAGGGCTGCATCAACGACGTCCACGCCATGTGCAGCGTCCTGCTCGACCGCTTCTGCTTCACGCGGGGTGTATACCTGAGCATTTTCTGGGCCGGGTCGGGTTCGGGCCGGGCCCGGGCTTGGGCGGGCTACCCGCGTATTTTACACTACAAAATAGCTAAAAATGTATTTTGGACCGAGTTCGGGCCAAGAAAAATTTTATCGGGCTTCAAAATCTCTACCCAGGCCCTGTCCAGTAAGGTTCGTGGGCGGGCCAAAACCTGTCGGGCTCGGGCCGGGCCTGCGGGCTAGGTCGGGCCGGGCTAGTTATGCTCAAGTATAGCGGGGTCACTGTGCTCACCAACGACGACTACGGTCGCGTGCTCCCGACCGATGCCAATGTCAAGCGCCTTGGCCGACATGGTGGCGCGTGCGGCGCCCTGGGACATGCTCTTCTTCCACTTTAGTGGCCATGACATGCTCGTCTCGTCCGTCAGCAACAGGCTGCCATGCCGCGGCCATGCTGACCGTGACGGCGACGCCATCGTGCCATGCGACTTCAACCTCATCACAGGTTCGTGTCTACGCACGTCGTCCAAGCACTCTGGCCCATGCACACTACTACAAAAACGATTTGTAAGAGTATCCTCATTCCACAGTAAGGGGGCTGGTGATTGGGCGCCCCTATAGTGGGCTGGCTATTTGTAGGGGGGCTCAATATCCAGCCACCCTTACACGCATGTAAGGGCGGCTGGATCACCCGCCTCCCTTACAAATTAAGCCGAACCAACAGCCCTTACAGATGTATTTGTTGGGACGGCAAGATATTAAACCCCATACAAATAGACGCCGAATAATAAAATGAGGCACTAAAAATTATTTTTTAAATGATCTCAGATAAAAAAATAACCTAAATAAAAATTGTGAATCTCGAAAAGTTATGAATCTTTATTGTTAATAACTTTTTCATTTGACTTTATTTGATGCCTCAAAATGTGATGTTTGAATGTCTGAATTTTGAAATTTGATTTTTTTCGAATGACATCAGATGGGAAAACTTCCTAAATAATAGTTGTAGGTCTCGAAAAGTTATGAAAGTTCTGAGCTAGGATCCCGCAATCCCGATCCCCTCTCGCCGGTGCCTGCCGTCGCCGATTCAGCGATCAGCGTGGTCGACACGGCCGTGACGCGTGCGGCGGGTGGCGGTGGCGACTGTCGGGCGTCGGCCCTTGGGTGGTGTGGTGTGGCGGGATTGAGGAGCCACGGAGACTGCTTAACGCATCGCGGGATCGATTTCGGCCTTGCCTGCTCCGTGGAGAGCGACGTTGAGTCGACCAGGTTTGCGTCCCGGATCCCCGATCCTCTTTGCCTCGTCTAATCGAAATACTGTTAAATTCTTCCTGTTGCCGGCATATGTTCGTATTTCTTGCCTGCCGGGCTAGCTCCTAATTTTTTTGGCCTCGCTCTCGCAATGTTCCTTTCATTTTTTAATGGCGCTGAATTCTGCTCTGGCAGGGCTTCTGTTCGTCAACTCTGCTCTAGCTAGTGGTGTAGATCAGGGCTTATGTTAGTTCCCGACAACTAGAGATACTACAGTTGAACTGTATAATCTTGTTTAGGCCTTTTGGTCTCTGACATGTTTTTGGGGCATGGATTTAGTAAAAATGTTAGAAATTTTAGTTTTTAATCTGTTGGCCTTTTGGTCTCTTTTTTTGGGGCATGGATTTAGTAGTTTTTGGCTCTTTTTTTTGGGGGAGAGACTGTAGTATTGGATTCTTTATCGAATGCTTTCCTCTTTTTTTTTTTTTTTTTAGAAAAACCAGCAAGAGCTTATATTACATCAATGATTGTCATCGTTACAATGTGAATGGATTGTTGGGAGATTACATTCTAGATTTTCATACATCCATATGCGGTCTAAAAGAGAAGAGAAAGCGATCTTAGCTAGATCATGAGCTTCAGAATTAGCTTCTCTTTTGACGTGAGACAACTTAAAGAATGTGCAACTCCTACTAAGCTCTTGAATTTCAAGAAGAACAGGCAAGATAGAAGACACATTCTTTGGTTATATACCGCCACAAGGATAGAAGCTTCAAATTATCAGTTTCTACAATAACTTTTGGACGATTGAGCAAGTTCATCAAAATAGCTCCATCACGTATTGCATAGGCTTCAGCAGTCAGAACATTTGGAACTGAATCATACCATTTGCATTTAGCCGCTACAATATTACCTTTGTCATCACGGACAATTACGCCAGTGGCGCCTTGTTGATTTTCCTCTTTAAAAGCAGCATCGACATTAATCTTTATATATCCTGGAGGAGGAGGATTCCACTTCATTATTTGTACATTGTCCTTGGTCCCTGTCATACTTCTATCTGCAGCAATTAGATCAGAGGATAATTCCCACGCCCATCGACAAGCTTGTACATGGTTCATATTTGTCTCTCCATGGCGTCTTTTATTTTGTACTGTCCAAATTGTCCACATTCCACATAAAATAGGTCCACAATTTGCATCAGGACAAAAAGATTTATCCAATAAATCAAAGGACCATGTTGTTGGATGCATTCTAGGCACTCTAGTCTGGCCCAAATCGTGGAATCACTGGTGTTGTCAAACACTGGCTGTGTAGGTGAAAGCTGGCGTTGCATCAGTATAACCTAAGCAAGAATGATTCTAGCCTTGCCGAGCAAAGGCTACTATTTGGAACTTACTTTTTTTTTTTGAACTCTATTTGGAACTTACTTGGTAGAACAAGAAGAAGAAGTTTCGGTTGGCAAGCTAGACGATAATAATTAATAATTAGTAAAAGATGAGCAGCGTTGGATCCTAGACGGCTGTAGCTTGGGTAAAGTCGTGGGAGGAGTCGCCGCATTAGATGAGCAGCGTTGATGGACTCCCCTCTCTCTGCTCGCCTCAAACGGTGTTCGACAAATTGATTCATAGGAGGTGAAGTTACCTGTATAAAGGAAGATTGAGGTGACCGTGTCCAAACTAAACCAACCAAACAAACTCCTAGCTAAGCTAAGCTAAGAGCCTGTTTGGAGTCGGGTGATTAAACTTTAGTCATTTGACTATAAAATATAATAAAAGTTGAGGGTACCATGACTTCTCAATTTTAGTCATATCTTAGATTTTAATCACGCCTGTTTAGAAGTAAAGTGTCCAAAAGTAACTTAAACAGGGGTGACTAAAGTTTTAGTCACTCAATCTAAACAGAGTCTAAGAGCAACTCCAGTGGTTTGGCATTTGAACTTGGCATTCCATATTTTTGCCAAAATCTGTAAATTGTCCTCTCCAATGGTTTGGCATTTGGATTGGCAAATTGGTAAGACTTGGCATTTGAGGGGACGAACTAGGCATATTTGCCAAGTGAATCTCAACTTGGCAAAACTTCTCTCCTGCGTGCGTTGCGTGCTTCTCTCTCGCGCATGCCACATGCAACCACTAATTTGGGTTTTGTCAAGTGAAAAATGCCAAACCATTGAAGATGAGCTTTTATTTAACTTGGGAAACATCTTCAGGACTTGGCAAATTGCAACTTTTACCAAGTGTAATTTGCCAAACCACTGGAGTTGCTCTAAGTTTAGATAATGTAGAACCAAGTCTATCTTAGCTTGCTGGAGCCAGTGTTTGATTGGACTGTGGCTTTTGAAAACTTCTAGCTAAGTCTATCTTAACTATTGTGGTATGGTTGGAAGTCCTTTTGGTTGAGTTGCTGTGGCCTTCAGAAAAGTCCCCTCATTTACAAGCGACCCCACATGTCATACACAATTTGGACCTTCTTACAAGCAAGCCCCGCTTGTCATGCTCACAACCTTTTTTTCTTTCTTCACATCGCAAGCTTGCCGAGATGGGCCGGCTCGTCGGAGTTGGAGAAGTAGACCATGGCCATTGGATCCATGAATGGCTTGCTTTTGTAGGGGAGGAACACGCCGCCCGCGGCGAAGCGTCTTGGCGAGCACGCCTCCTCATGGGCCTCACGCCGTCGCCTCGTAGGCTGCCCCGCAGCGATGCCGGATTTTTGGGGCTCTTCGCGGGGGCCCGCCGACCGGAGCTCATTTGAAGAGCCCGGCCAGAGCTCTCTCCACGCCGGGATCTACAACCGAGCTAGAGCTCGCCGGCCTAGACCTCGCCGGCCAAGCTCGTCCGTGGATGAAGGGAAGAGGGTGGAGCTGAGGGCCACCGTATGGAAGGAAGAGGTCACGATGCCCGCCGGGGGCTCGCCGGCTTGGGAAGAGTTGGCTGACCGCCGGCATGAGAGGGCGTAGGGGAGGACCACCGAGGTAGTGGCAAGGGCAGAGGTCGTCACTCGTACCGCGACAGGAAGAAGACAAGGGATGGAGAAAGAAAAAAAAACGAATTGAATCGGTACACAATAAAGAATGACAAGTGAGTACTTTTTTTTATCCCAAAAATCGCTTAAAAACAGGGGAATGACTGCTTTTCAATTTGTATACTAGAGTATAAAAGCAGCTTTTGAGCAAAAGTAGCTGTGGCTTTTGAAACCTTTGGTTGACTTTTGGCTTTGCGAAAGCCTGACCAAACAAGGAAACGAGCAAACGAGCAAAACACACCTCACCTTTAGATAGATTATTAGATAGATTGGAATCAGATTGGATTAGATTACATTTTTTTAGCAAAGATTGTTGGATGGATAGGCTTGTAGCCCGGCCCAACTCAAAACCGGCCCGGCAACCAAAGCCGAAGCGTCGCTCACATCAATCTCCGACCCCTTCACGTGCTCCCTTCTTCAGCCGTTCAGCGCCGCGACCGTGCACACGTCCGCGCCGTCGACGCCGCCCCCAGCCTCGGAGGCCTGCACGCTGCCGCCGCGTAGGATAGCCTCGCTACGGCACGCCATCGCCGCCGACCTCATCGTTCTCCAATCTGCTCCCTGATCTCCGTGCAGTGGAGACTAGGATCGATTCCCCTTCTCGGTGAGAGGAAGAACCCTAGGTCGCCGTCACGATTTTGGGTGGGGAGTTAGGGTTTTGCCCGAACCGAACCCGACATTTCATCTCTTTCTCTCTCGTCAGGTCGTCGCCGATTTCTCGCTGCGTGCCGCTTGGTGCGGCGAGTGATTCTCCAAGAAATCTGGGGTCGCTTGAGTCCGTACAGAACCCGCAGCTGCAGCAATGATGATGTCGGACGACGACGACGCCGAGCCCCAGCTCAACGCGGTGGAGAGCTACTACTTCGTTGACTCCACGGACGAGAACAAGCCTGTCTGCTTCTCCACCCTGCCTTTCCTGTTCCGGGACACTGATGATCTTCCTTGCGGCAAGAAGAGGCTGGTGCTGCGCGGGACTGGTGACCCGGGCGTCAAGGTGTACAATGAGGTTGTGGCCTGGAGACTGGGGCTCGAGGGGAAGCAACCCCAGTTTGAGGCGCTCACAGCAGAAGGCAGACGTTGGGTACGTCTCATTAGGCCTTTGAAGAGCTACGAGGAGAAGATAATAAGGAGTGTGCTCATCACGGCGCAGATGCTGCATTTTCTCAGGAGGAAGCCTCATGAGCCAGAGAAAACACTGTGGAACCACCTTTGCAAAGTTTTTAAGTACATTCCTTGGCACACTCTGTTGTGTTTGTTCTTTTGACAGATGTTGAACACTGATGCTTACAGATCTGGCTTGTGCTTCTGCAGCAAGTTTGATGTCAGACCCTCAGAGGACGATTTCAGGAATCACCACTCACTGATGAAGCAGTTCGCAGCAAAAGATCCTGTCTTAGCAAAATCAGAGGTATCTGTTCCATTCTTGTTATCAAAATTCTCAATTGTGTTTGTTAGCATAGCACAATTGTGTCTACCATGAGCATAAAATAATCTACAAGTTATGAGGGGTTAACAACATATAATTACCTAAGGTGGTATTGTAAAGTAGAAAAAAAATGACACCCAAGTCGAGTTGAAGAGAACTCAAACCTAGGTGGCAGGGGTGCACACCCCCCCAACACACACACACAACCAACTGTGCTAGGCTTGGTTCTTGTTTAACTACGTAATCACACTTTGTTTTATGCCTAGCTGTGTAATGTAAAGTTGTAAACATTGTCCTTAACTCCTTAATTTGCAGCAAAAAAAAAAAAAAAAAAAAAAACATCCTTGATCTAAGATTATAATTCTCTGGCATGTCTGTGCTCTACTATCTTTTAGCTATCACTATATAACCCTTAGAGATGCAATATTTGATAATATATGGGTTTGTATTGCCATTGATTCGTTGTTTGCTTCTTGCTGCTTATAATCTTAGATGATACTGAAATGTGAAAGGACTGATCTGCACGTGTTGCCAACTACAAGGCCTTTCTTCCTTATCCTATTTCTCTATAATTAACTAAAGTGATTGGAACAACTTGTTATTGTGCTTGATTGCTGTTATCTGCAAGTCAATCTGACCTGGTATGATGATTATTTGACTGATTTTGCTATGATGATTATCTGATAGATTTTGCGACTATTTGTTGAAGGAAGATCTGGAAAAAAATTGCACTGAGGTATGCGTATATGGTTCTGCATGATATTGAATGTTTTGGAAGAGAAATTAACCATACATCTAGGAATTAACAACACATTAATCATTACTCTTAATGTAATTTTGACTAGGTTGGTGCAGACCATGATGTCAAGCAGCCATTCATCATTGATGATGAGGACATAGATGAGATGATTGTGGAAGATGCCGATAATGAATCTGATGAAGAAGAGGATGAAGATTTGTTTGATTCAATATGTGCCATTTGTGACAATGGAGGAGACATATTATGGTAGGTGGATTCCCTTGTGTGATTGAGTAGGCTACCTGAAAATCTTTTCTTTTTTCTTGAGAATCTAGGCAGCTTAGTACGTAATTGAAACCACCTTGCATAACCTGGTTTATTGTGCCCTGTAATTATCATTTTAATTATTTCTTTTTTCTTTTATGTTGAACTTATTATGTTTATCAATTTCCTAGCCATCTAATGTCAATAGTCTAATTTTGTCTATATATTGTTCCAACTGTTCCTGGGGCAATACTCTTGTATCAACATGTTAGCCATCTACTGTCCATATTCTAATCTTTTTTCTTTCTGTGGTGTACTTGTTGCATTTTTCTACTATAGCTGTGATGGCCCATGTATGCGCTCTTTCCATGCAAAAGAGGGAAGCGGTGAAGACTCCTACTGTGATACGCTTGGATACACTGAAGCAGAAGTTGAGGTATGTGTTGTGTCTAAGTGATGCAAACATTAACTTGAATTTCTAGTTATGATTTTCTATATTGAAATTCTCTTTCTATTATTTAGGCAATGAAAAAATTTCTGTGCAAGAACTGTGAATATAAGCAGCACCAGTGTTTCATCTGCGGAATGTTGGAACCTTCAGAAGGAGCAGCAGCTAAGGTATATTGGTACTCCAAAAAGAACAAATGGATTTACGGTTAATCACCCACAACTTTTTCATCCGTACACCTTCAAGGATCTGTAGCAAGTCTATATATAAAAGGAGGTGAAGGAGTATTTTACTGCTTTCCTCCAGTTGTATGTAGGGATGAGTGATCATGCAACAAAGGTTGGGCTCATGAGCAAGGATACAAGTGGGTTTTGTTCATGAGTCCAGAAATAGGCCATTCTTTCTTGGGGTCTGCGGTCTGTAGAACCGCGTAAAAATGACCTATTTGTGGAAATCAAAGCTATGTTCTATGAAATGGTTTGCAAAATTGAGCCATTGGGAAAAGGTATTCTCTTGGACAAAAAATGTTGTAGCTATTTTTTAAAAAGAATTCTTGTTGCTATTGGGCTGTACTAGCTGATTTATAATTATCGGACATTGGTGTTGATACTGACCTCTGATGAGGCACGTGGTGAGTTAGGGGGACATGCTTGTTAAGGTTAGCGGGCATGTTGTGGGCAAAAACTGCCCAGTGGGCATGGGAATATTCAGGCACTCTCTCCCTTACTCCCTCCCTCATGTTGTCACCAGTACCGCAATTTCTTGTGTGCTGACTGGTGTTGTGCCGGGAAGCATTTGCACACCTGCCCCCGCGGTCCTTGTAAACTCTCTTAGTTGAATGGCCGTTTCATTCAAAAAGGTTCAGTTGCTATCTGTATCCATTGTGTCTGGTCGCCGTCAGCTCGTTATTAGCATCTGGCTGTATAACTCTTTGAAGTAATCTCTTTTTTTTTACTTGTGGCAGTTTCCCTATTGAGTAATGTTATTGTTCTAGCAGTTTCAAAGTGAAATCTGACAAACTGCTACTCCGTATCACTTAATTGCTTTGCAATTTCAAATCAAGATGTACTTTTATTTGCTAACTCATGCACTGCTCGTTAGGTATTTTTATGTAACAATGCTACATGTGGGCACTTTTACCACCCGAAATGTGTTGCCCAGCAACTTCACCCTAACAACATTGATGAAGCCTCAGAATTGGAGAAGAAGATAACAGAAGGGTATTCATTTACGTGCCCACTTCACTGGTGCTTTAGTTGCAAAGGTTTGGAGGATAGAACACAAGAGCCTTTGCAATTTGCTGTTTGCAGACGCTGTCCAAAGTCATATCACAGAAAGTGTTTACCAAGGTTCTGTTACATAACAAGCTCTCTGTCTTGCTTTTTAAATATAATATGTATATAGTCTCTTATTCTTGAAATATTTGGAATTGTTTTGCAGCGAAATTTCCTTTGATGAAATTGAAGAGGAGGGCGTCATCGTACGGGCTTGGGAATTATCAAAAAGAATTTTGATATACTGCCTGTATGTAACCTTGTCACTTTTAAAATTCCTTGTATATATGCTTCTCAGATCAGACTTCTCATAAACTGTCACAGGGACCATGAGATTGATAGTGACCTTGAGACACCTGTCAGAGATCACATTAAGTTTCCAAAGATTGAAAAACCACTTCAATTGAAGAAGAAAAAGAGGACTTACAGTGAAGCAGTTCTTGAGCGACCTGTAAAAGATACTGTGAAGATGAAAAGCAAGCTGCGCATGCAAGAAAGCGAGCAAAACAAAAAAAACACCAGAAAAATTTCTGCGAAGAGTTCCACTGAAAACCCTGTCGACAGACCTGTAAAGAAAAAACCCAAGTTGAACGAGAAAACACAGTTGCAATATGTGGCTAAAGATAATTTTGGAAGCAGTCCAAAATCTGTGAAACAGCAAGAACAAGAGCTACCTTTGCCCTTATCTGCCACTAGGAAGATTCCGCTGAGTTTATTTCCAACAGTCGACAGTGAAACTGAAAAGAGGTGAGTCACTTGGGTATAAACTATAAAGTACTTGGGAGTTGGAATGAAATCAGCAGTTGACATGGTATGTTACTTTGTGTGCAAAATTTGCGCATGCATGAGTTTCATACATGACTCCATCAGACCTGATGAGGGCTTTGGAATCTTGTTTGTTTATCAGGTCTGATGAGGGAATTCAAATTTCGTTTGTTTATCATGTCACAGAATCCTCTTCTGTCTTAAGTTAATCTCATATTATAATCTTAATGCCATGTATGCACATCTACTACTCCTATAAGAACAAACCCCACTAAGCTATTTTTCTCAACATGCAAACTATCCACTTAGACAACACACTGTTATAAACAATTAATATCCATTTAGCTATTTCTCTCAACATGCAGCTATTCACTTAGCCAATGCACAACAAAGCCTCATTGGCTAATATCTCAACATGCAAGTTGTCCAACTAAGCAATGCACTATGTATATCATGTTCCTGTATACATACTCATCTCCTAATTTTTAGTGATTATTGATTAACATCTTACCATTTATATTCCTTCCTCATACCCGTAGCAACGCGCGGGGAATCCTCCTAGTTCTATATGTTGATGACAACAATGTTTGAAGTCTGCATACTGTTATATGATTATATGAGATCTTCCATTTGTAGGGTGATTACCATATTGGGAAATAAAGTCTCTTCTTTGACAATAGAAGATGTTACAAGGAACTTAATTTTGCCATCAACTCATGTATACTCTGGCAGAATGACTGACAAGATACCACAGGGAAAAACTTGAGCGTTCTATTCAGGTGCTTCCTTGTTCCATCATATACAAATTAAATTCATGCTTATCATTATTTTGTTTAACACTTTGAGGATGCCATTTTAGGCTGTAGAAGCAGCTTTGAAAAAGCTGGAAAATGGAGGTAGTGTCAATGATGCTAAAGCAGTATGTGAACCTAACGTTTTAAGACAGCTTGCAAGGTGGCATGTAAGTAAATACTGAGTACTCCCTCTGTCCTGGAAGGCTGGATTATAGTGCATTATGACTTCTAAAAGTTGTACTGAAATATAATGCATTCTACATGGTGTCAAGGCTGATTTGGTAAAGTCTGTTAAAAAGAAAACATAATTTGAGCAGAAACACCTTAATTGGGATTAACTTTAATCTGTGCTTACATGTGTCATTTGAGGATTCCTAGTTGCCTTAATTTTTGGATGCATATTACAGGACTGATGGAGTAGATAATTATCCATTATTTTGCAATACTTTTTTTTGTTGGCATTTAGTGCAGTTATTGGGTGAAATAATCACACAAACACCAAGTTTGAACAGAAGTGTAAAGTTGTATTCATTTCATGGTTGTATTGTAAATGTCAGAGGGGGTATTTATAGAGGTCCTAGCCTTTGTAAACGATATACAACAACAACATAGCCTTTTGTTCCAAGCTAGTTGGGGTAGGCTAGAGATGAAAAGTATTAAAGAAACACAAAATAGGGCACAGGACAGAAGTAGTTAGGGGTAAACAGAAAAAGAAACAAAGGTCACGGTTCAGGCACGCTGATTGCTATTTGCTAGTTTCCAAGTGCTCCTATCCTAGCTAATTCCTTGGAGATATTCCTTTTAAACTACAACAGTGAAGTGGCCATTTTCCTCATGAATCCATTCTTCTAGACTTCTTATCAACCCTGAATCAACTCCTCCTGTTGATACTTTTTGGTTCTCATACTTTAACTCTGCCTTAGTCTTTCTAGACTTCACATGCCAAGTGTAGTTCCCCCCTCAACTTCACGTTTCCTTCTTGGAGCGAAGTCTTCATTTTAACTTTGCACTTTTATCATTTCAAGCGAAATCAAAATGTTGTCTTCGCTTTTAGTCCTGGAAACAAACTTTGGTAGGAAAGTTATTTGTGTCCTGAACAGAGTTGAAATTTCACCTTCGCTCTTGATTCCCGGAAACAAACTTTGACATATAATTTGATGATCAACTTTGAAGTTTCGGGGCTGTGTTTCTAGCGAAGTCAAAGTCCCAACAGAAGTGTTCCCCTTCCTGCTTTGAAATCCCTTTTGTTACACTTCCTGCAATAGATGTGGTTCTGAAGCACGATATATATTTTGTTTATTTATGTCTCAGTCAATACTTGGCTTGTTATTTGATCACTATACTGTCATCATCAATAAATCTCTCCTGGGTTTCATCTCCATATTATCTGGGTTTTATCAATAAATCCTAACTGTCCCCAATGTTAGTACATTGTACGTAGTGCAAGTTCCAAGTTTGTCTCATTCTATTTTGATGAAAATGACATTATGAATATATTGTTTCTAGATGGATAGATAGTTGAACGGAGATTTCAGTACTGGTTGTTATAATGGACTTGTGATATGTTGCGATGACAAATTCTCCTAGTTATCGTAGTGTTTTCCAAGTTGTTTGCATTAATAAGCACTTGCACTTTATCTAGTAATCAACCAACTAATATCTTTCTTCCATCTGCCAGAGTAAACTCAGAGTATATATTTCTCCTTTTATTCATGGCACAAGATACAGTTCTTTTGGTCGACATTTTACAAAGGAGGAGAAACTTGTTGAGGTATGTTGAAATCCACCTATTATGTTGAGAATTGAGATAGCACGTGTAATAGGGAGTTGTATAGGCATCACTTTGTTAAACTGTAATTTTTCTGCATCTGATGTGACTTGATTTGCTTAACCCGTTGAAATAAATCTCTATTATAATTATGGGTTGTGTTGGGTCCTCGAAACACATCTTAATGTATGGATTTGCTTTGTGTGTCTCTTGAACTTGATTCATGCGCACTTTGTTGATAAGTGCTACTATGCTATCCTCATGAAAATTATAATCGCAAGACTTCATAATAAGAAAATATGAATGCGACACGTGTCAGTTTTTGCACATTATACACATTTTCCACTGCTCACTGTACAAGGAGCGGGCACGTGTGAAAATGATTTGAGATGAAAAGCTAGGAAAGAAAAAGGCTACATTGTTTTTGTATGTGAGATCCCATTCTTAACCTCTACAAGAGCTATAATCTGTTATTTCTCTTGATTGAAAAATGCTCTAAAAATGGCACCTAGAAAAGAAAGAATTATTGTTTGAGGTGCAGTGTTTGGGCTTTTGGATCTTGTTTTTTTGGCTAGCTTTCTAGCTTTTGGCTTCTGGCTCTTGGTTTTTTGCTATTGATTTTTGTAATAAATTTTGAGCTTCTCAGCATACCAAAGCCAGAAAAGCTCCTCAGAACATGCTTTTCAGCTCTTAGTTCTTTTTCTTGGAAGCCAGCTTTTCAAAAGCCAACTCAAAAGCTAAGCTGTTTATTTCAGCTTCTGGATTTTTGTTGGCAGAAGCCAGATAAAAGCTGAAACAAACTGGGCCTAAGGTAGTGCCACTATGGCTACATTGGCTAGAGCTTGGTGGCTCCATTCTCACCTTCATCACTGGTACCTACACACTTGCCTCCAGGTGTGCAGGAGCAGTTGCCTTTGGCTCTTCACTGCATGGAGCTGTGGAAGCCAAATGTTTCTGCTGGTGCCTGCCTTGGCAGGCACACAATGAGAATGGGGTACCAGGCTGAAGAACTTTGCTATTTACTAGTGAACTTGAGAGATATGAGTGGGTGGGAAATGGGCTGCAAGAAGAAATGGAAGGAGTGGGACTGTGGGGTTGTGTCAGTTCCAGGAGTTGATGCTGTTACGAGCCCTGATTTCTGGTCGTCCGATTAATCGCGATTAGTCGTCCCTGGTCGGTCACAGGGGTCGATTAGGTGGTCTGACCCGACCAGATCGACTAGAAACCTGGTCGTCCGATTAGTCGTCGACTTATCGCGATTAATCGTCTGACCAGTCAATTTGGACGACCAGAAATCAGCTTGGGCCACAAGTCAGCAGCTAAACACTAATGCAGTCTTGATGCTTCCTTTATTTTGCACAATATAGTATATATTAAGAGCTATATATATATAGTATATTTAGTATATACCCTAAAAACACCCTGGGCGACCAGATGGATTTTACCAGCTCGACCAGGACCGATTAATCTTCTTCACGGTCGACGATTAATCACGATTAATCGCCTAGTATATATTAAGAGCTATATATATATAGTATATTTAGTATATACCCTAAAACACCCTGGACGACCAGATGGACGACCAGCTCGACCAGGACCGATTAATCTTCCTGGGCAACGATTAATCACGATTAATCGCCTGGTCGGTCCCTGGTCGACCAGGTTCGACCAGTCGACCAGAAATCATGGGTTATGAGGAATTGGGGTAGATGGAGGTGGAAGGAGTTGGGATGAGGGGAAATTTATGGATTTTTTTAGTACATATTATATTGTGTTCCAGTCACCCCTTCATATAATTCCATATCACTATTCTTTGTTAATGTTCTTTTTCTTTGTACAGATTGTGGATAGGCTTCACTGGTATGTGGAACCTGGTGACATATGGTATGTTTTTTTCTTGGTATAAGCAACTATCAATTGATCTTTCCCTCTTTTGAAGTACTTCTTTTTACTTAGCAGTTTCAAAAGGCTGAAATAAGTAATCAAGACAAAAAAAATCTCTAAATGTCCTGTGCACATATACCTATTTTTGGGTATTCATACCCACTCTGCAAATCCGCGTCCACATCAAATGGGTAGGGTATGGGTAGAAAATAATTTACCCATTAGTGATGGGTAGGTCTGGATATCGCCCACTAGTACCCAATGGCCAAGATTATCAAGGAGTATTCGAAATTTCCAACTCCAAACCGATTAGCTTGATCATTATCCAGTGGGTTTGGCCAAATCGGTATCTATGAGATTGGGGAGGGTGAGAAATGGAAAATGATGATCTGGGTTTGGGTGTGGGCAAGCATTGAGTGTCCCCAAGCCCTCCCTAGTGAGTAGTGAGAAGTATAGTGCATGTGTTACTTGACCCATTGTTTTGTATGCCTTTTGCCTATGAATGTTCGTAATCAATAAATGACGCCCTAATGCATGTTAATATGGATCATACATTTGACATATCATTGTAGAGATCAACTGTGTTACACTGTGGTTCTTATGCTTCTCAGTTTCTACTTTCTAGACATGATATAAAACAGATTTTAGTAACAGAACCAGGGTGGAACTGAAGGTTGTTAATGAAGGCATTGGCTAAGATTTGTATTGTGTTCAATATTTTGTAGCATGGCATCTTTGTTTGTCAATATTGAAGTTATACAAGGAAAATTGGTTATAATGTTGTTTGTTACATAAATTTGTGAACATCCTAAACTCCATTGATCTTGCAGATAGTAGATTTCTGCTGTGGGGCAAATGATTTTAGCCGGCTTATGAAAGAAAAACTTCGACAATGTTCAGAAAAAAGTGCCAATTCAAGAATTATGATCTTATCCAACCACAGGTTAGATTGATGACATTTGAGTCCTTTGTTTGATTTTCCTTTGTAAATTAAATAGAACTCTTAGAAGTTGGTGCATGAATTATATCTACGGGTGATCTTTAGGGTCTGTTTGCTTTTCATTCAGGCAAAGCCTGCTTACGGGTGATCTTTAGGGTCTGTTTGCTTTTCATTCAGGCAAAGCCTGCCTGGTGCAAGCAGGCATTTGCCTGGGTGTGTGATTCATGCCTGGTTTGCATGATGCCAGCAGGCACTGAAGCAAACAGCTCCTTACCGTTTCATGGCCAGAGAGTTCCTTACTGACTTTTAGTTCGTTGTTATTGATATCCAAATTAACGTATTGTTATCATGCTATTCATTCAAAGCTTCACTTAAAGATTTCAGGGTTTAGCTGTAGATCATGATTAGTTTCTCTTCAGAGTTTCTGGCTTCATGTAACATGTAAATGTATGTGCTTCCTTCATTGCAGCATCGCTTTTGCTTTGAAAAGAGGGATTGGATGACTGTGCAGCCAAAGGAGCTGCCTCATGGATCCAAACTAGTATGATCTATTTGTTATTTATTGAGACAATTGAATCTATCTTATAATTATAACATTTAATTCAATTGTTTATTGAGCAGATTATGGGGCTTAATCCTCCTTTTTGGAGTCAAAGCAAGTCTTGCGAACAAATTTATTGACAAAGCATTGACATTCAAGCCTAAACTCATTATACTAATTGTCCCTAAAGAAACTAAAAGGTATGCAACATATTCATGTTATCCGAGTACTCCTTCCGTATCACTATTAGAGGACGTTTTGGAAAAGTTTTGGGGCAAACATTGGGAACATAAATCATGAATAACTTTTAAGTCATTGAATTTGGAAATGTGGAAATCATCATATCAATAGATTTGTCTTCAAAATTACTTTCATAAAAATAGACATGTAACTTTCCAATAAATATTTTTATAAAAAGAGAAGTCAAAGTTGTGCTTTGGAGACTGTGTCGCTGTCGTAAAACGCCTTCTAATAGTGATACGGAGGGAGGATTTTGATCATAACATCTTCTCACATTTCTTTATGAGAAATTGATTGTGTTTCCTCTACCTTCATCCACTGGATACACAGGTTACATCAGAAGAGGACACCTTATGATTTGATTTGGGAGGACACTGATATTCTTGCTGGGAAGGTAATAACTTAGATTACATTATATTGAATTTCTTTTGTTTGTTTTTTCCTTGTTGTTTTACCTAATATCTTTCTTGAAAATGGCAGTCCTTCTATTTGCCTGGTTCTGTGGATTTGAATGATAAAACAGTTGAAGGATGGAATGCATCTGCACCACCTCTCTATTTGTGGAGTCGTCGTGATTGGACAAAGAAGCACATGCAAGTGACTGAAGAGCGTGGTCACACTTGGATGGGGGAGATGGCTTGTCATGTTGAAGAGATTAATCTTTCTGATGATCTGCCCGTGAGGAAGCAATCTGAGGCTACGAACAAACTGAACTCCAGATCAGGGAAAGATACTACATGGAATGACAGAAAAGCCAATCTACTTGATGATGGTCCTGCTAAGAAGCAAGCAAGATCTGAAGAGAAGGAAACTCTAGGGAAGATAGAACGTGATGTGAAAGAGAGTAATCTTTCAGATGATCTGCCTGTGAGGAAGCAATCTGAGGCTACGAACAAACGAAACTCCAGATCAGGGAAAGAGACTACATGCAATGACAGAAAGGGCAATCTACTTCCTGCTAAGAAGCAAGCAAAATCTGAAGAGAAGGGAACTCTAGGGAAGATAGAGTGCCATGTCAAAGAGGCTAATATACCGGATAACCTCCCAGTGAAGAAACAAGCTGAAGCTTCCAGCAAAGTCATCTCTCATCATGGAAAAGAGAGAGAGAATGACAGGCACAACTGCAGGAGATATGATAACAGGAGTGGGAAGGTGACACCTGATAATGTAGAGAGCCTCCCACCTGAAAAGCAAGTCGAAGTTGCATATGAAGAAACAAAAGTTATTATTCCTAGCAAAAAGATTACTCATAACGAACAAAGAGGTGCTTGTCATGCAAATAGTTCTTATGTGGAGGAAACCAAGTGCACCCAGTACAACTATGAGAAAATTGCAGCAGGGATGCTGAACGTGAGGTCCAGAGAGAGAGGGGATTCTGACATGAGTATCTCACCCCCAGTCAGTATCAATGCTCCAAGCAAATCCGTGAGCTATTCCCCCCCGAGACCAGTTGAACAGTTAGATATGACAGCCCATCCGGATAGATACATTGGGTGTCTGGCAAAAGAACCTTATGACTCTGTGCTCAATAGGGTTCCTCATCAGGACAGTTATTTGGCATCTAAGAGGGAAAATGATCCTATCTTTGGTGACTTTGATGGTACCTCAAGGATGATGGGCTCCAGCATCGAAGAAGTGACCAGGCCATATATTACAGCTCCAACCAGTGATCCGTACAGCTTGCGGTCTAGAGGAGATGGCACCTTCTACAGGCATACAAACCCAGAGGATTTAAACATTAACGCTGATGCCCGTATGCAAACATACTGTGGAAGATATGGACAAATTGGTGGTGACAGTTACCCACAAGCTCGCACGGTCCCACTAGCTACAGACTCGCAAACACATCAAACAATGCATGGTGGAACAAGTGCTGATATTTACCAGTCGACAAGATACTCCCTTGGATCTTCAGGTGCTCGCGTAAGCCAACCAGCTTCAACCGTTCCGCCTTTTGGGCTCTCAGGTGCAGGTCCACAACGAGGCTCAGTAATGGACAGGTATTCTTATGCGCTCTCGGCTCCGACTGTTCCACAGAGCTCAGTTATTGACAGATATGCTGCATCCCTCGATGGAACAAGCACAAGACCCAACAGCTCCTTGCCTGAACAGTACCCGTTCAGACAATCTGGCTCTTCCCGTGGCCGGTGGCCCCAGATCTGATCGCTGGAACTTGTTATGAAAGTTTTTTTAAGGCAGAAACTGCGGGTATGTTAGTACTCCACAGGCGCATCCATGCAGGGTTGTGTGTTTAGCAAAATTTTATCTTATAAGGTAGTTCCATGCTGCATGTAAGATTTGTCATGACAAATGCTAGCACCTAAATATGCATGCGCCTAAATATGCATGCGTTGGAGATCCGATGACGTGATAACACTGATTGTACATAAGGCTTAGAGTCCTAATATTACATCTTGTGTTGCAAAAGAGTCCTAATACTACATCTTTTGTTGCAAAAGAGTCCTAATACTACATCTTTTGTTGCAATCTCTTTTGCATAGCATTCTCGTGAAAATTGAATGGCTGTTACATTCGCTGACTGATAGTTACTAGTTTTTTTTTTTTTTTTTTTGGATGAAAGGAATGTATGCGGTTTCATACGGTTTCATCCCTTAGAACCAAGGAATCAGACCTGGATGTAACATAAGCTGCCTCTTTGTTACGTGTTTTTATTTTTCATAAAAGGAATGGAATCCGGCTTCAACCCTTAGAACGGTAGAAGGTTGAACTAACATGAAGCACAACTTCCAACCTTAGAACAAAGGATATTATAGAAGATTGAACTAACACAGCGCGATAGCAAAGGCCATTGGTTGGGGAATCTGGGAGCGACACATTATCCTGGATTTAATCTAGGATTTTTCGGCTCTGTGCATTAGGTGGTTGGAGACGTTGCCGTCGACAGCGAGACGCCTGTGGTGATTTCGTGAACTTCAAGATTTGCCGGCTCAGTCCTTCGAGGGGGTAGGGTTTGCGTACGTGTGTTCATAGGGATGAGTGTGCGTACATGTTGAGCTGCGTTGTACTGTATAGTCTAAAAAAAAACATAAAGCACAACTTAAAACTCTAACATGCTTGGCCAATGGCCATCCAAAGAAAGAAAGAAAAGCAAAGTCGTTAGTTCTAGCTCTCGTTACATTTGGTGAATACGTTTTTTTTTTTTTTTTTTGCCGTCACATACAACTCGGCCCAATGTTGTAACCAGAGTCTTCTCCGAAACATGACATGTAAAAAAGAATAGCACTGTCTCGTTCTTTGTAAATTATTTGACCAGCAAATGGCTGCACCTGCGATTAACTACAAAGAATTATTTATCACGTGTGTCATGTCCTTATTTGTACCGCATAACGAGTCAGAACAACAGTAACGATATGATATCTTATTATTGTATCTTATTAATGTATGTATTGGGTTTCGTTGCAATGCATGAACACGGTTTGCTAGCAAAAATAAAATCCAAACGGACGGATCATTGCCTGTTCAGTTGTGCCTGCAGCAGCAGCCTCTGCAAAAAGCCAATTCATTCTACAACGGACATTCTGGTGCAGACTCTGGCGTCCTTGTACACCTTGCCGGGGCGGCATAGGTAGCCCTGCTCCGGGGCGCAGTGCTCGTCTCGCGAGCACACGCACATCCCTTCGAGCGCGCACCCGGGCGCGTCCGTCGTAGGCGACCTCCCGCCGATGCCGAGCATCATGTCGCTCCAGTCGCTTGAGAAAAGGCCGTCGGGGTCGTAGGCATCCTTGACGCGCAGGAACTGCAGCAAGCCCGGGTACTTGCGAGCGGCGCCGACGAAGGCGAGGTTGCGGTTCTTGCCCCAGTGCGGCAAGCCGCCGTACTTGAAGATGCCCATCTGCTCTATCTCCTCCAGCACGTCCTCGAACAGGCGCGCCGTCCCGGGGTCTCGGCTGCGGTAGTAGGTGATGTCGAAGTCCACCATGTCCCCCGATGACGACGGCTTGCCCAGGTGCGCCGTGGACACCTTCACGTAGCGCATGAGGATGCCGTCGTAGAGCTCCACCCCGCACAGCGCTCTGGGTTCTAGGTCCCGCAGCCGGCGCACCTCCGCCACGAACGCCGAGGCGCGGCGCACGGGAAGGCTGAAGGTGGTCTGGTGGACCAAGGTGCCGGCCGGGACGCGTGGGTCCCAGGGGCACGCCGTCAGCAGCGCGTCCTCGGGCCCCGTCAAGCACCCGCCCGACGCCTGCATCCGGTGCTGAGGCCCCACCACGGGGGTACCCCGTGAACGTGAACAGCCTGCCGCTCCGCCGCTGCAGCCCGTACCCGGCCGCCGACAGCGCCGCGTGGATCACCCGCGACATCAGGCACTTGCCGCTGCCGTTGCCAGCGCGCTCCAGGAGGTCCTCGGCGAGACGGGTGGCCTGGATCGCGAGCGTCGGGGTGGCGCGGAAGCCGATGAAGTCCAGGGCGCCCTCGCCGGACGCGGTCAGCGGCAGTCGATCGTCGATGCGGTACACCGCCCGCCCGTGGCCCGGGAACCACGCGATGTCGGCGAACTCGTGCTGGTACCCGAATTTGGCCACCTGCTCCGCCAGGTCGTCGTCATCCCGCTCCGTGAACGTCACCGAACGCTTGAACAGAGGCTGTAGCGCCAGCGTCACCTTGTATTGCATTGGGGTAGATACATACATAATTTTAGCTCCAAATTAAATCAAACTTATCCCGACTGCGAGTGAATGAATGGTGAAATATTTGCCAAATTGGTAAATTGGACGGTCCGGTGTTTGTTCTTTGATAAAGAAACAGAACCTTGGAAAGTTGATGAAAACTTCAAAGTCTGCCAAACAAAACGTCTCTCAATCAATAGTATCAAGGGAGATTTTGTGGTCCTTCAGATCATTTTCAACTTGAACACCAGATCGATCCGACACCCAACAACCAATACTTAATATAATAAATAAATAATATTATAGAAATTGGGGTGTGCGGATTGTATTAGTGGTAGTAAGCGTCACACGTAAGAAATGCATGCATGGAGGGCCAACGAATTGAAAAAGGGAAAAATACATAGATAATTTGCTTTATTATTGCTAAAAGAAGAAGAAACATCCGAGCAAAACCAACATGGTTGTTGTGCATTGAGTTGTACTCCCTCCATTCCAAATTATAAATCGCTTTGATTTTTGAGGTACATCTATTTTACTATACGCATCTACATATGATTATATGTCTAGATACATAGCAAAATGGATGAACAAAAAATCACAATGACTTATAATTTGGAACGGATCGCCCTTAATTGTTTTCAATTTGTTTATAGATTATTTGATGAAATTTAATCCAAAAATGGTTTTGCCAGAAAAAAAAAGGTACTGCTATCACAATATGTCTATATTGGTCGGTCATCGATAATTCATAGTACAAAACTGATAATGCATTTTATTTCTTTTAGCGACAAACATGTTTTAATTGCTACCTGTAAAGTTCACACACATGTGAACCATGTTGGTTACGCAAAAGGGTATAACATGGTAATCACAAAATATGGTTAAAAAAGGGTAAAAATTTGTGAACCGAACATTCATCTCCGATCCACCTAGTTTTTAAGTTCTTGATTTGACACGAAACCTCATATTTTCCAAGATTTATTTTAGAATTCAACGTCCATATAAGTATAATTTTAGTACAATATCAAATTAATGTAACTTTAGTTTGACTAACTATTAAAAAAAATATTTACATACTATACTTAATATTTGGTGTCATATAAACCTGAAATTATTAGCACTTATTTGTTGTCATAAACATTAATATTTTTACTATATACCGTTTCAAAAATACTTTTACTATATATTTTGGTCAGATTGTAGACATGTTAACTAAAATGCATTATAATCGTTTTATGGACGGAGGTATTATATAGTAGTACTAGGATTAGATTGGTGAAAATGAGTATAAAACCAGGCCAGGGTATCCTGCATGCTGTAACGTACTCTCCTGCGGTGGCTGTCTCCCCTAGCGATCATTTCATTTAAAATCCAACAAGAGTGAGCTGGAACAACAGGAGATCGGTCGCGTTCGAGCTGGTGGTCTCGTTCCTGTTTATTACCTTTCTCTTTGATACTCTCGTTTTCAACCTGGGGTTTGATGCATGCATGCATGCATGGTGTCCCTAGCTATAGTTGGCCATTTGGCCCGCAGCCCGCGGCCCGGTCCGAGGCCGGTAAAATGGCCCGGTACCTGGCCCGGTCCGGCCCGGTGGCGGGCGGGCCATGGGCCGCTGTCTCCGCCCGTGGCATCGGTGTGCCGGCCGGTCCGCTGGCCCGTCTGGCCCGCGTCGTGGCGGTGAAAAAATTCAATACCAACATCCCATCATATTCCCAGGAAATCTCAAGCAATTGTGGCCCAAACAACTAAAGATCCATGTAACCAAACAGATCATACCCATATCATACTCCATTTTTTATTTTTTTTTTTTTTTTTTTTTTTTTTGAGACACAACGCCACACGCAGACGCTCACAACACGCACCCACTCACCCCGGAACACAGGCGGCCCTACCCCTATGAGCACCTCCGGGGACCGGCGCAGATCCGAGATTCTCGCACCATTGGCGGCGTCGAAAATACCACTTAATGCACAACGATCCCGAAAATCCCAAGAAAGGCCACCGGGAACCCCCGTGGGTAGCGACCGGGACTACAAGCCCACGCACGTCCCGGGCCGGAGTGGGCGGCCCGGTGGCGGCCCCCGTGGCCCGCGGCCCACGGACCGGGCCATGGGCCGAGGACGCGGCCCGCATCGTGGAGGCACGCCCGGGCCCGTGGCCCGACGTGGCCGCCGGCCCCCGTCCGTTGGACATCTATATCCGTAGCTGCCTGCTCAAACACATATCTTGGTAAACAGTTACTCCCACGTGCGGATGCATATTTACAATCTAATGTTTTGACATGGCATATATTTTATTCATTTATTTATTTCATATAATATTGTTTTTTTTTTAGAATTACAAATGATTATAAAACTATAACTATTAAATAGTTCATTTGATTATAAATGTAGTAGTCTCTAGTTAGTTAGAATTATTATATTATACTCCTTATGCGGTGTGTTTACCAAAGGAACCTAAAACGCATCGGAGAAGCTAGCTGATCGGTGGAGTTCCATCATCTACAAAGGATCCTTCAAATTCATTTGAATAGTTTAGTAACTTTGGTTAGGCTATTCTAACCCATTGCTCATGTCATGCTCTTTCAATATGCTATGTCAAATGAAGAGAGAATAATGATACAACATACAACCCTTAAAATGTATACTAGCACACAGTGATATTTCACCAAATTATAATTGTTGTATATGATTTATCTCTATGATAGTGGGCCTAAAACAAGTGTATAATTCTACTCTAGAATCTGGGTTTCGTTTATATCAAGCTGTATCTCCATGAAGATAGGTATTATTGCTTCTACCCATATATGTCAGCAAAAATGTCATAATAACTACCAAAGGTAACACCTATTATTGGAAGTAGCCACAAATAGATGTCATTTAAGGGCAAAAAGATAAAGTCACTTCTAGCATTGTACGTAGAGATCACTGGTTGATGCTTTAGTGGATAAAAAAGTAGCTTATACCACGGTTTAGTCCTTCGGAAGTGCTCATAAGCGTAAGATTTACGTACGTGTGTTCATAGGAGCGAGTATGTGTGCATTGCGGGCGTCTACGCTGTGCTGTATATAAATTCTTGTTAAAAAATAATAAACCAAAAGAAATCAGAACAAGAAAAATACGCAAACAATGCTGTATATATTTCCTAGTAAGTGTATATATATAAGACTTGGAACAGCTTATTTTTTTTCTGAAAGAAAAGAAATTGCAGTACAAACACACTTGGCAAGTAACGAGGCAATGAAATGTGAAATCCAACTACAGATTATTAAGTTAATGTACAGGACGGACCAAATAATTAAGTATAGGTTACCTGAGAGATGGCACCTAGGACGCCGAGAGAGACCTTGGCGGCGTCCAGCTCCGGATCGCCGGCGGTGAGCACACGCACCTTGGCGTAACCCTCGGCGGCGGGCGCCGGCGTGACGATGCGCATTCCAACGACGTACTCGTGCACGGCGCTGCCGTTGCCCCAGAGCGAGCTGCCGTGCGCGCCCGTGCTGAGCATGCCGCCGACGGTGAGGCCCCACCAATAGGGCGTGTAGGGCAGCGCGAGCCCGGTCTTGGCGGCCTCTGCGACGAGGTCCCGCAGCGTGACGCCGCTCTCCACGGCCATGTGCCCCGTCGCGGGGTCGACGGACACGACGCGGTCGAGCCGCCTGGTGCTGATGACGAGGCCCTCACCGTCGCCGGTCCCGGGGCACGCCAGCGGCGGGATGCTATGGGAGTAGCGGGTGGACACCTTCATCTTGGTCCGGGACGCGGCGGCGACGGCCACGGCGCGCACCAGCTCGTCCTCCGATGCCGGGTACGCCGCGGCGGCCGCGCGGCACGTGGAGCGGTCCGGGAACACGCCGTAGGCGCTGGACACGGTGCAGTCGGTCGCGCCGCCCCCGACGAGCACTGCACGGGGTCCGGCGG
This sequence comes from Hyparrhenia diplandra, assembly GCA_015847255.1. Lineage (NCBI taxonomy): Eukaryota > Viridiplantae > Streptophyta > Magnoliopsida > Poales > Poaceae > Hyparrhenia > Hyparrhenia diplandra. The sequence goes on along the minus strand of JADLZK010010688.1, from coordinate 91,599 downwards.
CGGGCTGGCGAAGGCTGCGGGGCCGACGACGAATACGCTGGTGAGGGTGGCGAGGACGAGCAGCAGCATGCTTTGCTTGACCGTGACGAGGTACTTGAGGCTGATCATGACGAAAGTTCCAGCGACGGGAGTACCTGTACCCATTTCGTAAGAGTACAGTAATAATGCAACGCAAGGTTTAGCTGGAGATAGCAGCTGGGAAAGGGTGTGTCACCGTTACCTCTGCGACGGCACCGCCAACTGAGGTGAGGTCCCTCGAGAGGCTGGAGCTGAGAAGGCTCCCGTGGAAGACGTACTTATGGGAAGGGGCGTGGAGGATTAGCCTGTGTTTTAGAGGGTTGGAGTTGATTCGACCTATTTTTTTGAAGTGTTTGGTTCAAAGAGCAGTGTGTTGGGGTCGAGAAATTTGGAAAGCTGGGTCACCCTCCAAACAGGGTTTGCAGATTTGTCCCAGACCCACATTTCTGACACGAATGGATGCATTTGTCATCCACACGGGGGCATATCTCCAAACACGGTTTGGAGACACTACTACAGAATTGTACATTGCTGTCGGACTCAAACCCCCTTCACTGTCGAAAAATAAAATGGTAGAACCAAAGTGGTAATGATGTGGGTTTTGATACACTACCGGGTCGAAACACCGGCGGTGATTTGAGGAGAGACTGCCGGTTCGATATCAAACCAAAGCGTCTTGTCACCGAATACTGTCGGGTGATCCATCGACCGGCAACATTTTTTATCCAAGCAATTCGGAAGTCAGACGGAAGAGTTGATGTTGAGAGCACTGTCGGGTTTTAAGGAACCGACAGAACTGAGGAAAATAACACTATCGGGTTAGATTGTGCCGACAGTGTATCGAAGAGCTAACAATGTCGGTTTACTGTGGACCCGTCAGTGAACTTTACGTGAACACTATCGGTTGGTTAATGCACCCGACAACGTTATTAGAGTGGACACTATGTTAATGCAGCCGGCAGTCTTGTTTCCGTCATCGATATGGTTTGTAATTCAAATCGATAGTGTTTCGTGTAGTTACACTACCGGTTTGTTTGTCATTCACTGTCGGGCCCATGCCAACTGGCGTTTTTGTTTTAAAATTTTTAAATTTTTTGGATTTATTCGTGGAATTCAGCACTTTTTAAATCCCTAAACGCATCATATATATACATTTAAATCGACAAAACATTACATGGTTCAACGGTTACATACAACTAACTCCGCCTAATGTTCTACGAAACTGAACCTAGGACATCAACATCCAAATAAGAAAAACAATGACAATAGCATAAAAATCATGACATCTTTCATAGGCCAAGTCGCAATTCTTCTAATCTTCATATCTATGGAGAGAGAGAGGCTTCTCATCAATCTCCGGGGCCAATTGATAGTCAAAGTTTTTCACCATAGTAGGCCCTAAAAGCTTCAAATTTCGGTCTTGTATTTTTGTAACAATTACGAGGGTAGCTAGAGACTTGAGCAGAGCAATCTTCCCAGGTTCGATAGATTCCCGGCACGTGACCAACATGCACTACATACCACGCCATGATTTTCTATACATGTAACCAAAATAGGATGTTAATGCTATGTCATTCAGAAATGTTGTACAGTAAGAAAACTTCAAGACTTATATATTTAATTTTAATATCCAAACTGGATTTTGAACACCACAAACTCATGAATTTCAACATCTATCTCATTTCAATCACACTTGAGCATTAGTATGTCTTTAATTATGCTGTAAATGACCATAATGTTTAAATCTAATTTGTTCACCATAGACCAAAAACATTTGCTACTATATAAGGATCCTGAACTGTTTGAAAGCAAAATCTAAATAGAAAAGGGAAATAACGCAGTTGGAGTTATCAACACGGGCATTTCAACGAACAACTCAAAGTCGGTGACCGACGCACTCACCGAGCTTACATGTGGTCCGCGACGCCCCTGTCTTGTCTCGACGGTGCGAGACGCAGGCGTCTAAGAAGGATGTAGAGGGCGCGAACGGGGCGTTGCTCAGGCGGAATCGAAGAGTTCGAGGTCGCGACAGGTACGGCGTCGGGCCAAGACGGGGACGGCGTGAGGCTACAGATGGCGGTGCGGTGTAGCGGCGTTCCTCCATCGACGTGGAGGAAGAACAAGCGGGCGAGACGAGGCGAGAACAACGGCGAATTGGGTCTCATTCTCATAGGCAACATTTCGAAGAACTAAAGGGCTAATTAGTTCTCACTGTGGAAGGGTGCAGGACGCCGACACGATGTTGGGGACGTCGGAGAAGAAGAGAATGGCGGGGGCGCAATATGGGGCGACGGACGACTACGACGTGTGTGGTGGTGGTGCTCCGTCGGCGATGCTGGTGGGGAACAAATGGCGCGGGGTTGAAATGACCTGGGAAAATTTCAGCTGGTTGCGCCAACCAATATATATCGTCGAGGCTGGAACGAATTGCACGGGGTTCAAATGACTTGTGAAATTTTCACCTCGCGCGCCCATATCTATAGTTAATCACTGCCGGTTGCGTAGTAGCACCGGCAGTGTTACAGTAAAGGTTCACTGCCGGGTCTAAACGTCGGCTGACCCGACAGTGATCAGACACTGTTGCCATAAGGCACTGTTGCCACCTACCACCGCTCACGGTGGCCACTCAATCCACCTACCACCGCCTATAAAAACAGCCCCACACAGAGAGCAATCGATGGAGTTGCATGTATGGAGAACCGTGCATCGACTGATCTCTTCTGTTATTTGCCCATTTTCCTATCCACATATATGACCTCTATTTGGGAGAAAGCCCTCGACATAAACATTTTATTATGGGTAGACAGTGTATACAACAAGTACTAGAAGGGTGTTTTTGAAGATTAACCTACAATGTTGCTTACAGAAGCTGGGTGTGATGCTCGTGTAACGCCATTGTTACACGAACTTCCGGAAGACGGAAAGTAGGAGCCAAGTAGCATGCATTCTTGTGCTTCCTCGCTGGGAGATGAGCCCCCTCATCTGTAGATCGTCTCCTGTCGGGCCTTTGCCGACACGGAGGGAGACATTGGTTCTTCATAGAGGTCTCCCATCCGCCTTAATTCGAGTAAGCATAACAGATAGCATTGTAACCACCTCAGGCATAGGTGCTAGAAGGGTGTTTTTGAGGTGGTTATTTCTTAATGTGTTTGTACACTTTGCTTATTGTACCGTGTTGAACTATCAATTAATTGTAATCCCTTTGTGAAGCATGTATAATCCCACAATGTTAAATACGTGCAAAACATTTGAGTGTCATTCAATGTAAAATAGCGTTTAAATTTGATTCAAATCTAAACTTGAGCACCGTTCAATGTAAAATTTGTCAAAAACGAACCATTAATGGTCGGTTGTGCGTTAGGAAACGCGGTCGCCGCTTTTGAGTGCCGAGGAGACGGCCATTGGGCGCAGCGGTCGCCGTTAAAGTTTTTCTGAGGAACCATCGTTTGGGAAACGCCATATTTTATACCCCCCCTTCCGTTGTCCAACACTAACTTCTTTTTCGTACCCCTTTCACATTAAAGCCGGACACGCCGCCCGGCAACGATCGACATGGCTGCCAACCGGGAGGATATGAAGTTCACCGTGGAGCGCCTCAAAGATCGCCCTCAACAAGCTCAACAGCCTAGCCGACGATGTTAGCCTGCTAAAGGTGAATCTGCCCCTCGAGGAGAAGGCCAACTTCAGATCGACTCCCTGGCCGATATCCTCGCCGAGGGGATACCGACCAAACTGGAGGAGATGCAGGAGGAGGCCAGGAAGGCGGCCGCTAGAAAGCCAGCCAGGCGGGCGGCCAAGAAAGCCAAGAAGGCGGCCTAGGTTCTTTTTTATGTTAATTTATCTATTGTCTTATTTGTGTGGATGTGTAAGAATGTAAGATATACAATACATTTGGTTTGTGTGGTTAATTTGTTAATGAATCGGTTGTTGGTTAATCGATGCATGTCAATCTCTTTTTATGTCATTAATTTTGGGTTCTACTTGTTTCCTTCTATCGGTTTAATATGATGCGTGTGAATATTGAAATGGCTAGCGGTTTTTATTTCAAACCTTGCGGCAATCTGTTTCTAGTATGTTATAGTTAACTGGTCGTTCCTTAGTCTGATGTGTGTCAATCTTCTTTTTCTATCATTTGTTTTACTGTTAAATTCGTCTTGAAATCACTATCGGTTCTTATTCAAACCCGGTAGTCATTTGTGTCCATCGAGATCATTGTTGGGGTACTATTCAACCCGGTGGTGATCTAAATCTGCACTGTCGATTATCGGTAGGTCCATAGATTTTCTGATTTTCCTGCGTCTGAACGGTTCATCACTGCCGGGCGCGATTCAGCACTGCCGGTGGACTAAATTCCGGTAGTGATGCCGACTGCTGTGATGAAGGATTCTGTAGTAATGAGAACCCAAAAAAGCTTGGTTCGATTTAACTCAATCCACATGGTCCCAAAACCAAACACATGCTTATCGAATAGGAAGGCGCAAACCCAAACGCCGAACTCGTGGACTATGGACAACTAGGTCGGAATGGACGAATTAGCGCCTCGTGGCCGATGTCGAAGGCGACTACTCAAGCCCTAACTACAAGAGAGGAGAGAGAACTAAACTTGGTGAAGGTGGACATCTTAAGGTATTCGTTGTTTATCTAATATAAGTAGTCGTCTCTAAAAATTGATTAACGAGAGGCATGTGAAGACGTTTGTTTCGGAAATAGTTACATCTAGAAATAATTCATAACTTTTTTTTATAACAATTCAAACAAGGAAAAACTTTATATTCAAATTCTAGCTCACGACGTGATCTACAATTTGCCGAGTGACAGGCCCAGCCGACCAACTCCACCACGGTGTTGAACAGCGGGCCTGCACCCGGACACCGCCATTTGCGAGCCGCCAAACCCGCTATGCACCGCCATCGCCGCGCAGAGGCCGGAGAGGAGTTCACGTCCGTGGTGGCCGACTGGTCGCGTTGAGCACGCGAGTAGGAGGCCCAGTAGCACGCACGCCCACTTCATCACAGCTGCCGTTCACTACTACAATAGCCTACTATGGGAACGGCCCTGTCTTTGATTAGGGGCGGTTCACTTTGTCAGGCGCCCGTACAGTGGCTATCATCACAGCTACCGTTCACTACTACAATAGCCTACTATGGGAACGGCCCTGTCTTTGATTAGGGGCGGTTCACTTTGTCAGGCGCCCGTACAGTGGCTATTGGGGTCTGTTGGAGACCAGCCGCCCCTACTAAAGGCACGGTAGGGGCGGCTCGATATCCAGTTGCCCCTATTGTGTCTTCTATCAGGGGCGGCTGGAGGTGAACCGCCCCTGCTGTGATAACAACAGGGGCGGCTGGTTCTAAACCGCCCATACAGTGGTCTATAGATAAGGCCGAACCAGCCACTTTCTTCCACCTTGGGACACTCACTCAAACTCGAAAAAAAGGTTGGGAGGCCTTGGGCTCCTCCCAAAAAAATGCTCTACTAGGGGGGAGGTTCTCAACTCAAATCCTTTGGTGGGGAGTCTCAAAAAGGTAAGAAAATGCTATTCCTACCACTTAATTCGATTTTCAATGGTTGGTTGTGGAGTAATTTAAATTTTGCTTTTCTCTCACGTTTTATGGCGCTTGAGCTTTATATGGAGCAAACTAGAGCTTAGGTTTGGAAGTGCTAGTGGAGATTAGTGAGAGTATTGAATTAGACCTATTTTTTAGTGACTCTTACATGTGATTTTAGTGGAGTAATAAAATAGGTAGGGTTCATGTGTTCATGGTTGATGAACATGTGTTTTTTTGAATTCATAGTTCAAATTTGTAACAAGTTTTTTCTCTCTCATATGATGTCCAAATGCTATTATTTTTTTTTCTAAAATTTTCTAAAATGATAATCCATTAGTGTGTGCTATAACTTTGATATTAATGCATTTCTTAATTTTAACCATTTAGGGTTTGCCATGTATATGTATTTTTATATCTGACTAATTAGTCATTTGATGTATTTTCTTTTTTTGTTGTACTAAAGGATGGAGTACAGGAATGTCTGGATGTATGGCACGTTAAGGTGGAAGGGAGGTTTTCATGACGAGCTGAATAAATTTATTGAAGCTGCTGAGAATCATGTGAAGACATTGAAACATGATTCAATAATATGTCTGTGCCGTGTTTGCAAGAATGAGATAGCATTTAGAGACGTGGAGACCATAAGACAACATTTGATTACATGGGGATTTGTTGTGGATTACACAATCTGGATTCATCACGGTGAAAATGTTGTTGGTGACGTCGACTTCGATGATCTAGGAGATGACCCCGAAACCCTAGAGCGCTTGTCTCAGTATGCAGAAGAGCTTGAAATAGAAAGGAACCCTGAGCCTGATAGTGAACTACGCGGTGGTGATGGTTGGGATGGTATGGACACAAATGTCGTTGACGGTAGGGGAAAAGGTGATGTTGATGATGATGTCATAGCACTTGAAGGGGATGAAGATGACGATGGTTATTTGGACGAAATGTTTAATGCCCTTGGAACAGAAATATTGCGGAAGAGCGTGAAAGGTATAGAGAACCTAGAGAGGGTGAGAGCAGTATCGAAGGAAACTGCGTATGATGTTGAAATGGGTTGTCCGACACACTGGACGCTACTACGTTTTGTGCTTGAGCTATTGATCTTGAAGGCTAAGTACGGTTGGTCGGACTGTAGTTTCAATGATCTATTGCGTCTCCTGTCATGGTTACTGCCACAACCAAACTTAGTACCCGTCAATACCTACCAAGCAAAAAAAGGTTATAAGTCCATTAACAATGAGTGTTCAAAAGATCCATGCATGTTTGAACCATTGTATCCTTTTTCGTGGTGACACGTTCAAGGGTCTAGATAAATGTCCTAGGTGCGGGGCTAGTCGGTACAAGAACGACACTCTATACAACGGGGACGAGACCTCCATTGGGAACAAGAGGAAGAAGGGTGGGAAAAAGCCAGTACAAGATTTTCATCTAAAAAAGGACACTCCATTAGGCATTGATCCAAAGTAGGGAAGAGTTCCTGCCTTGGTAATGTGGTACCTGCCAGTGACCGACTGTCGTCGGTTTATCGGCGATAGTCTAGCAGGGGTGTACCTAGCTAGTAGATTGAGCGGTAGAGGTGCGCTAGACCACTAACAAGATGTTAAGCAGAACGAGCGAAGGAAAAAACACACGGGTTTACCCAGGTTCGGCTGCCTTGATGGCGTAAAACCTACGTCCTGCTTAGATTGTATTGATTGAGAATAAGTTGTTTACAAGATAGATCGGGGTGATCTGATCTGTTCTGAGTTGAGATTGAGGGGATCCCTGCCCACCTTATATAGTCCGGTAGACAAGGTTACATGCTTTGGTAAGCAATGTGGTACAATATCTTAGTCGTGCATGTGTGCACGCCTTCTCGTCTTGGGCCGGGCCTCCTTAGATGGCGCGGCCCATGTAGTGCCATGAGGGGATAGGGGTTTATCCCCTGACACCGACCGCCTGAGGCAAATCTTCCGAAACCCCAAAGAAGCCGCAATGATGACATGGTGGCAAGATGAGCGCAAGATAGATGATGATAAGATTGCACACCCGGCCGATGGTACCTAGGGGCAAAACTTTGATAATAATCAAAAAGACTTCGCTCAAGACCCAATGAATGTACGGTTTGGGTTGAGCACCCATGGAGTGAATCCCTTCAATGAGAGGATGAGTGTTGACACCTGTTATAGCATAATATTATAAGTCAAATAACATGAAATAAGGGCTTAAGTTAGAAGTCAACATAAGTCTAGGGGTCTAACTAATATATTTCCATGAGTTTTGGTATTCTGTGACTTTCCAGGGACTTAACAGATAAATGCAGAGAAGAATGGAGAAAGTTCTGGAATATACAAGACATATGATGACAAGACTTGACCGTGAAGTAACTCAACCCAAAAAGTGGACTAAAACATTCTAGAAGATACCAGAGGACACCAGAAGAAACGAGAAGCCAAGGTGGCATGACACCCTGGCAGCCGCCAGTGCCATGTAGGTCGGCCGCCCGGTGGGTCCCACCTGTCAGCCTCACCTTTTTATGTCGGTTTACTACCGACCTTGAGGTTGTATCTACACCGTTATTGAAGGTCGGTTTCATCCAAAAGGTCCACATTCATCGCCAAGTCCTATATAAGAAGACCACCTGACCCCGGGGTGAAACCCTAATTCATAATCAATTCATTATCATCAATACCAAGTCATCATCAAGTCCAACCAAGTCTAGACCTAAACCCTAGTTCATCATACTAGAAGTAGTTAGCTATCTAGCTAGTTCTAGTTGAAGATCAAGTTCATCTTGAGTTCCCGATAGTCAAGAAGTAGCAAGGATCATCGTTCTTGAGACTTCTCTCTTGTATTCGATCCGTAAGTACTATTATATTCGAATACAATTGTTATGACTTTGATCTATATAATGATTATATTCTTATTGATATGTGTTTATGCATGCTATGATTATATGTTTAGTTTAGTGAGATTGTCTTATATTTTATGCATGGAATTGTATAGCATCCACGTAGATGATCACTATGTGGGTGATAAGCAATGTGTAAACGTGGTGTTTATACAACGTTTATCTGCAATTGCACCCTACATTCCGGGCCATGTGGTAGATCGCGGGAGTGACAGTCCTGTTGAGTCCTTTGTAATCCACCCTCCGAATGCTAGGACTAGTCGAGCTTATAATTACGGTAATGATCAAGTTTTGTCCTTGGTTGTTATTGGTAATGCTTGCCATGTGTAGATATAATCCAACCTTGCCATGATAGCTAGATGTATTGCACTAATTGTAGTATTCATTGACATATGATTAGGAGTATCTTAGGAATATTCTTTCTATTCTTTCTATAACATGCTAATAGCTCGTATGATACTAGTGGCATATGATGATCTTAGACTTTAGTTATCATTTATATAAATATCTTTATCTTGTGACTTATCTGTTGAGTAATGTTAGATGCATATGGCTACTACGCATTATACAACGGTAAGTGGATCTCATAAGTAAATCACTTCCTAAATCATTAGATACCCTTTTCTCTCTACTTTCCATAGACTTACCTTCCCCGTGGTAAAATATAAATACGATACCGGATTACTCCCTGAAGTGCTACGATGATATTTCTATCTGTGCGCTTGCAGATATCATGTTCATTCTTTTATCAAGACCTTTCAAGAATACCATACCCGCATTTCTTTGAGCGTTATTGCTAGGGTGACAGACTAGTGTATAGGTAATGCCTAGAAATGAGTGGTATACCTTGAGTACATATCCCGGTGAGATTAACTCCACTATGGATAATGATGCTAAGTTTACATTCCACTACTAACACCGCCTAACTTCGCTTTGTTGGATCATGAGGTTAATCCCAGATCTAAGCTAACATGATTAGATAGATATCCCATATATATTTCTTTCGCCTTCCTAATTTGGATCGTGTTAGAAATATCAACAATGAGTGACCATAGCACTTGGCCAGTGATCTTGACCATGTACAACATACCTGTGCCAGCTGAGAAAGTTCCTTTTCCTTACTGTTCTCATTTCAGGTCCGAAACAACCAGGCATTGACATTGACGTGTTTCTTGAGCCTGTGTTGCAAGAATTTGAGAATTTATGGAAGAAAGGGGCGCTGATGTATGATGCGTTCCTAAAGGAGTTCTTATGTTGAGCCATAATCATTGTTTCTATCAACGACTATCCCGCGTTGATTACTTTGTCTGGACAGATCAAAGGGAAGACTGGATGCGTAGTCTGCTTAGATGGTACTATATGGGTGTATCTAAATGCATCCAAAAAGGTGGTTTACTTGGGCAATCGATGCCACTTAAAGAAAAATCACAAGTACCAAAGCGTGAAATACAAACACTAGTTCGACAACATCAGAGAGATCGAACCCCCTCCGGAGAGACATCAAGATGGACAACATGTGTTCAAAATGGTAAAAAACATACACATTGTCTATGGAAAGAAGAATCTAGATGGGACAAACAGAGATCGAAGTACACCTCCTATCGAAGGCCTACCTTTCAAGAAACAATCCATCTTCTTTCAGTATCTCAAATACTGGCCAGAGTTCGAGGTTCCCCATGCAATTGATTCTATGCACTTGAAGAAGAATGTCTTTGAAAGCACCATTGGTCTCCCGATGGATATGAAAAAGTAGAAGGATGGTCTAAATTCATGAAAAGACATGGTTCAGCTAAATGTGAAGCCCGAGCTTCACCCTGCACTTGAGAAGAATGGAAAATACACCCTGTCCGCAGCTAGCTTCAACTTGACCGTAGAGAGAAGGGCTATTGAAAGGTCCTAATGGCTAGAGGGGGGCTGAATAGCCTATTAAAATTTCCTTCAATAACACTTGAGCAACCGGTTAGTATTTAAAACGGTGAAGCGTAACAAAGCGGTGCTACAAGTTTATCTATGCAAGCCCCCTATGCAATCAACCACTAAATAAAGTCTATGATCACTAGTCAATCAATCTAGCAAGCTATGTCAATCCTTGCGTGACACTACACAATCTAGAGCAAAAGCACTAGCTAGATCAACTACCACTACTCATGCTAAACAAGTAAACAAGAGTAAATGCTAGAGAGGGTGTGATCGATATACCAACATAGACGTGTAGAGGTGAAAGTCAATCACCGTGATCAATATGAAATCTCCAATGAGCACAAGACAAATTGACCGATGATTTCTTACCGAGGTTCACGTTTTTGCCGACACGCTACTCCTCGTTGTGGCGATAGACCCACTTGATGTTCCACAAGCTTAATGGCCGGTGCCAAATCCCACGGTGGGAGCTCAATGAAAACTCACAAGAGGGGATGATCCACAAGCCACGAGCAATCCATTATGATGCCTTTCGTGAATCTCCCGCGGGGTGAGGCTCAACCCCTCACAAGTCCATCGGTGTGGCCTCGAACAACCTCCGATCGAGCTCAACACCACCACGAACTCCAAGCCGCTAGGGAACCAAGCAAATTCCCAAGATAACAAGAATCCCGCAGCTCCTCCGACGATCAAGTGCCTCTAGATGCAAGCAACAAGCAAATGCACTTGGAATCTCACTCAATCCCATCAAAGATCGAAGTTGGGCAAGAGAGATGAGTGAAGGGGAGTTGTCTCAGCTCACAAGAGAGTTAGAATGATCAAATGTGCAAGAGAGAGCTCAATGAACCGACCACACACATATATATAGGCTCCACCCACAAATGGAGCCGTTGGGGTTCAAACACATGTTTTCTGCGCGCCGACCGGACGCTTCGGTCAGGTTGACCGGACGCTCGGCCCATGCGTCCGGTCAGGCTTCCGGTCAGATAAGACAAAAGCTCTGGCCCCATAGCTGATAGCCTGATCCATGTGTCCGGTCGCATGGTCCGGTCGATGATCGGACGCACCGGTCAGCCAAAGTGCTGATTCCAGACCTTACTGGAAACGACCAGACTCTAGCCGACCGGACGCTCCGATCACACCTCCATCGTCCGGTCCAGCGTCCGGTCGCTGGTTCCTACGAAAATCGTCGTTCGTTGTCGCCTTTGCTCCAACTTGCTACCCAACAAGTATACCAACTTGAGCACGAGGGTTAACAAGTTATCTTCGACAAATTGCATCCGGCGCAATAGAAAATATGCATCTCCATGTGCAAGTGTGTTAGCAATTTCACAATCAATTTCAAAGGCGAAGTTAGTCCACTAGATTCTAAATGCATATGCAAGTCAACATGAACCTAGAGGCACTTTCTCATCGGATTAACCATGGCATTCCCTCTTGATAGTCGGCTATCTAGCCTAAATGTGATCACACTCTCTATAGTGTCTTGATCACCGAAAGCAAACCCTATCAAGTTATACCTTTGCCTTGATCTCCGAGTCCTTTTCATTCCGACACGTGAGCTCGATGATTCATCATGTCTATCATCAACGTCTATGTCCATGATCATGTTGCTCCACGCCATCCATGCAATCCTATCTCTTAAGCACACTTAGAGCAAAGGATTAGCATAACAAGGTGTCATCAATTTCCAAAACCAAACATGAGATTTCAGCTATATGCACTTACCTAAAGGCGGTTAAAGTTCCGACTGGGTTTTCAGTGAACGTCAAGAAGCTAGTGTCCATGAAGGACCTATCAATAACACACTGCAAGGCTCATGATTGTCATGTAATGTTGATGGTGTTCCTACCTATTGTGATCAGGGTTATGAAGCCAGAATTCTTGAAAATGGCTTTCACCCGCATATGCTACTTCTTTTCGAAGATATCCCAGAAGACGATTGGCAGGAAATAGCTTACTGAACTACATGATTTCGCGGTGGAGACCCAAAATCAGCTAGAGATATGTATTACTCCTGCTTATTTTGATATAATGCCACATCTCATGCTTCACATGGTTCATTAGATAGAGGCACTGAGCCCTTGCTACTTGCATGAAATATATACCCTACGAATTTGGCACCAAACCGGAGCATTTCGTTGGGCCACGTCACCTGCAACTTCCTCTACATAAGATTCCAAAGCAACGGTGTCAGGTAGTGCAACGTGGCTGTAGGCAGTGCAACGTGGCTGTACAGCGGCCCAATTCGAAGGCCATCGCGGTTTCGTGAAGCGTCCCGAGAAGATGAAGCGTCGCTATTTTTAGCTATTTTTACCCCTTCCATCTTCCTCACCGTGAAAAACGCCGGTCGATCTCCGTCTCCGGATAAGGTACGCCATCTCTTCTCCAAGTCGTCGCACCTCCTTCTGCTGATCCCTCCTAGCGCGAGCACAGCCCGAGCCGGCGGCGGCGCCGAACCCCCGCCTCCCTCTCGCTGTTTGCGCCGCCGCCGTCTTTGTTGTAGGAGGAGTACCGGGCGTCGCAGCACCACCACGTGCCGCCGAGTCGCATCCAGCCCGGGGACAAGGGCGGCCCAGCGCCGCTCGCCAGCCGGCCATTGCATGCCTGCGCCGTCCAGCGGCATTGCACCGCGCTTGCCACCCCTCAGCCCGTAGCTAAGGTGTTTGACGAAATGCCTTCAAGGCTGCGTGCCTGCGCCGTCCAGCGGCATTGCCTTGAAGGCTGTGTACTCACTGAACATGTATGTGAGATGAAGCCTGCAATGTCGTGCTCTGCAAACCACACGCGCAGCACCCATACCTGGTTGGCCGGCCGATTGCACAGCACGCCGGAAACAAACCTCTGCCTGCCTTGCCTAATTCGCTTGATGACGTCACCTAATGGCTGGACTACGCAATGATTCAATTTTGCTTTAGGATAATAAATCCAGCAATACATTAGATATATACTCACATATATACACACAGTGGACTACTCTCTTCATACATGCTTAACTTAGTTATTATATATGTTAGACTCTTTTACTTCAATTACAATGGCACTTATTCCAACAAAAATTTGCTATGTATTTTCAGGAATCATTGCCAAGGACTCGTCTCAAACAAGTAAAAACAAAGGACTAAAAAAAAAGGTATGTAATAGCAACATGTACTTTCAGGAAACATCTACGTTCGCAACCTTAAATTGGTTCACTTAGTGTGTTCCTGCAAATTTAGTTACTAGCTTAGCCATGTACCATATTTACATAGTGGTTCGTAGTTTCACCAGTCAATTCATCTTAGTTTCTTACAGATAAAATTGATGCTCTAAAATGATCGCTCGTAAGCTATATGCTGCAAATCTTTGTGGTAAATTAGATGACTGCTAGAACATGTTTTAGCAAAAGCAATGGTTCATATGAAATATCTATTTAGCTCATCAGGAAGTTGCAAACTCTTTTGTTTTGGGGAGACGCTTCTATTCCCTACAATGCGTACCTTTTCAGAGCTGCAGAATTTTGAAAGATGCTTTTTTTTAACAAACGAAAGATGCTTTTTTGAATTGGCAATGGCACATCTAAAGTCGATTCTTCTAGGTATAAAGGACCTTAATTCAGTTTAGAATAGGTTGGCACCAAGAATTCAAACCTAGAATTTTAAATCACAAAAAGAACTATTTATTTTAGCATTTGTTTGCCTGAGTTGCTGAAGTACCTTTGTGCAAGATACATATGTCATCTTTAGACAGTGCAGTCCATGTGGCATAGTGATAAATTGGACTTAATGGTGCCTTTAAAAGAATTTTTTTTTTTGCTCCGAGCACATGGTGGAATCAGACTGACCAAGATATATATTTGTTTAAGGTAAGAATGGAACCTAGATTTATGTCCCTATCATATATAAATGTAATTATGTAGAGATAAGTGCCACCAGATTGAAGCAACAATCAACAATAAACTTAGCCCCATATTCCAGAAGTGCATGGTAAATGGATAGGCAAAATAAAATTCAGAAACACCATAAATAGCTAAGGAGGTAATTTGGTGCAACTATGTAAATAATCAACCATGCAACATAGAGAATTTGTTAAAATGAAGCATGATGCCAAAAGGAGCAATTCTTGAGGAATATTCTTAGATAGCAGGCGATGGATAAAACTTTCCCATCAATATTCAGTCATACGTTAAGACAATCTCATGCAATGTGAACTGAATCCTGGAAACAACAGCCTTCTGCAAGAGAAATGATTCTGCTAAATAACTTGGGTACTTAAAAGTAACTCAAGCTAGAAAGAAGAATTCTTCCCAAATCTCAGACAAAAGAAAACACATCACCAACAATCTAAGGCAGTACGTTGTAGATGTTTAAACAGAAAACTAATGGACACCACATTCGTCTCTTTGACATGCTGAGACATCAAAAGGATCCTCGATAGAAGAATTAAATCCTCATAGGTAGCACCAGGCTGTACCTTGTATCGGAAATGGACTCTTGGCGACCATCATCTTACAGCATCCATTAGCCCATTTTGCAGAAGCCATGAAAATCCTCAGCTTGGCACCCAAATTATCTGACGGCAAATGTCCATGGGTCATCACAATCACCATCTCCTCCAGAACTTGAGCATTCTCGGCGATGAACTTGAGGAAGTCAAGCTCACTTTTCCTCCCCGGAACTCACGCAGAACGAACTTCTTGATGTGCCTCTGGATGCATTCAATAGGACCAGCATCCTTCCAGAACTTGAGGTTGATGACTTTGCTTGTGCCACTAGTTTTAGGTCCCCAGAATTTGATGTCATCGTTCTCAGACTGCAAATGAAATCAATTAGAGGAGATATATGACGAATCATGAGTAGTGTGTTCCAGCAAATTTAGTTACTAGCTTAGCCATGTACCATATTTACATAGTGGTTCGTAGTTTCACCAGTCAATTCATCTTAGTTTCTTACAGATAAAATTGATGCTCTAAAATGATCGCTCGTAAGCTATATGCTGCAAATCTTTGTGGTAAATTAGATGACTGCTAGAACATGTTTTAGCAAAAGCAATGGTTCATATGAAATATCTATTTAGCTCATCAGGAAGTTGCAAACTCTTTTGTTTTGGGGAGACGCTTCTATTCCCTACAATGCGTACCTTTTCAGAGCTGCAGAATTTTGAAAGATGCTTTTTTAACAAACGAAAGATGCTTTTTTGAATTGCTAAAGTCATTAAGTGATATACTGCAAATCCATACATTATCCATGTATGTGGCATGCTGATTGTGTGTGCCTCTCTGTCTTCTCTTCCTGCATTTGGCCAATGCCATATATCTGATATAGAACTAGCCAACCCCAACGTAGTTACCGTCACATTATTTTGGATCTGGAGAATAATAATGCATGGTTAGCATGCAACATAGACAGTTAAGTGCTGGACAAGTAAAGACTGTTGGTGTATTCAACCAATTTCTTAAGTGACCTTGATCGGTTCTCCACATGTTTGAGCTATATTTAAATATATGAAACTGAAAGGGAGCACTGCAGTTCAGCTAGGAGCCCCCCTTGCATTCAGAGAATGGTGTAATGTTTCTTATGAAACTCCAGCGTTGAATTCAGGGCATGTGCTCCCTGATGTCCCACTGAAACGCTTCATTCAGTTAACACCACTCTCTAGCATCTGATCTGAGATGCCATTCAGTTAACCCTTGCTATACTCAGTTGTTTTCTGTGCTCTTTTCTAAGTTCCCGCTTTATACAAAACCAAAGAATGTCTAAATTATACACGTCTCATTAATTTATTAGTTTACTTAGAACACATATTTATTTTCTTATTATTTTTCTTCTCTATTCTCTGTGGCAGGGGAAGACAAACTAACACTATAAACCAAACGGAAGGATATTTGGTGTACATGGCACAACAATGTGGACGGATACAACTTTTGTCACCTAACGTTCGTACTGTAACTTTTGGGCGAAAAACATAGCTTTCGACAGCCCAAAAATTTTTTTTTTTGGCTTAAAAACATAGCTTTTGTCACCTTATCAGATCTGTCTTTTGAGACCAAATATTATGTTCACTGCCTGTGCACAGACTTTTTTTTTTTTTTTGACGCCTCTCGTGCAGGTATAGCTGTAGCATCTGTTCGCACATACGCACGCCCACGCAACACACGTCCACTACTCACACCCCCATGTACAAACAAACCTACAGCTACATTCAGATCTGAAGACCGCGTCCTTCCTAAGATCACCGAAATCCAGAGATTCCGTAGACGACGGGCGCGTCGTATTCCCTTTGTGGTTCCACGCGGTGTGTGAGAGGCAGGGCTCGAAAACACCAAGCCGAGAATGGGAACCTACTGTTCCCGGTGAGACACCACGTTGAAGCTGGGCTTCGGACGCTGGTGGGCAAGCAGCCAGCCACCGGCTCTTGCCACCCGCACTACGTGCGGTTCTCGCCTGTGCACAGACTATGTTAGTTAGTTTATGCAATGCTAAGATTGTATGGACCGTACTCTAATGATACTTATTTCCATCTAAGCATTACCTCCTTGGCTTGCCAACGGTACACAAACTAGCCTTACGCGGCAACGCCGCGAACATTTCTAGTGTGGTGCATTGAGCAATTCATGTCAGTTCTAACCCGATTTGTGCATAATCGAGCATATCCAAAGGGCTCCATGGTTGAGGGTTACAATACTGAAGAAGTCGTCGAGTGCTGTCAAGAGTGGCTAAAAGTACAGAGAGGGATTGGTAAACGCAATTCACGTCATAGGGGTAGGTTGGCTGGGAAAGGCATCAGTGGCAGAAAAGTATTCATTGACCAAGAATACAAACAAGTGAGTCAAGCGCATTGCAGTGTGTTAAAGAGTTCATCGCTTATGCGACCGTACATTGATGACCACTTGGCCATCATTACGGAGCAGAGGAATGGTCGCTCGGATGAGTGGGTCACGAAACAACATTGGCAATAACTAACTTCATGGTTGAGGGACCAAAACATACCGTATGGGGAAACCATGGATGATATTACCAAGAACAGATTAGCATTAGGGCCATCGAGACAAGTCACCACGTGGCAAGCATATGACATCAATGGGTACACATACTATACCTATGTGAAGGATAGTAAATGTGTGAACCAAAACAGCGGGGTTCGAATAGAATCTACCAACAAGAAGAACCAAAGGATCACATACTTTGGCATCATTGAAGAAATATGAGAACTTGACTATGGAATGGAAGTGCGGTGGCCGTGTTCAAATGTCGCCGGATGAAAGAACACCAACCGAATGAGATCGGGTTGAAAACCGTTAACCTCGATGATGTAGGCTACCGACAGGCCCTCTCGGTCCTCGCTTCAGATGTAGCACAAGTTCTCTATTTACCTGACCCGATCGATCTTCTCGACAATCCAAAGAAGACAAATCAAGCATGTCGTTGTCCCCGGGAAAAAGCGCATTATCGGAGTTGATGGCATCGGCGATGTTGATGAGTAAAATGGTTATGCTGAAATACGATTATTCACGGACTTTTCAAAAAAAGATCGATGGTGTTGAGATGAAGTTACCCAAAGACATATTGCCATGGGAGCGAAAAGGTGTCAAGGGCAAAGTTGTCACAAGGAGCTAGCTAGTTGTTGAACGTGTGTGCTTGTAAAACTTTATCCATGTATGAGTGAGACTACCTTTTTTTTTTTTTTTTTTTTTGAGTGAGACTACCTTTATGTATGTGTGAGACTAGCTTTGTTCATGTAAGAGTCAGACTACCTTTATGTATGTGTGAGACTACCTTTATTCAAAAATTTGACTTGGTCAAACTTGGTCGACTAAAGAGAGATGTGGCCGGTTATGAAGAACGTTTATCAAAACTTTGTCAAATGGTAAAATGTCCTACATATAGATTGTAGGTCTTGATGAGGTGAACAAAGTTGGTATTCATGACTTTTGAATTCTAAGCCATATAGGGCTCCAAAATTGAAAAAATGACCAAAAACTTTTAAAATTCTATATCCGAGTGGTCCAAAATTTGTTTAACCCAAAAATGCCCAATATATTGAGTGTAGATCTTGAGGAGATACACAAAGTTGGTATTCATGACTTTTCAGTTTGAGAACATCTATGCCTCTAAAAAGTAGTGGCTTGTTTGTCTTTAGTTTAAATTCAAAATTTTGACTTGGTCAAAATTGGTCAAACGAAGCACTAAATGACCTCAAATGAAAAACTTTTGAATGCAAACCTACTAGACATCATCAAGATCAACACTAGTTATATGGGTCATTTTTGCTTTTGAGAAAGTGTTAGTAAGCACAAGTCACAAAATCATGGATCAGACACATAGTTTATGAAATATTAAGAGAGATGTGTCCAGGTTGTGAAGAATGTTTATCAAAACTTTGTCAAATGGTAAAATGTCCTACATATAGATTGTAGGTCTTGATGAGGTGAACAAAGCTGGTATTCAAGACTTTTGAACTCTAAGCCATATAGGGCTCAAAGATCGAAAAAATAACTAAAATTTTTGAAATTCAAAATTTGAGTGGTTCAAAATCTGTTTAACCCAAAAATGGCCAATATATTGAGTGTAGATCTTGAGGAGATACACAAAGTTGGTATTCATGACATTTCAGTTTGAAACCATTTATGGCTCGAGAAAACTAAAAACTCATGGAAAATTTTTTGAAATTCAAATCCAAATAGGTCAAAATTTGTCGAATCCAAGGTGTTTATAAGATAAGAAATTTTTTAATCATGATTTATTAATTTTTAACCATCTTTTTATTTTTTTATTTATCGAGATAATATATGTATAAGATAAAATAAGATTGTTTTTATTTCTAACCTTTTTAAAATTACAACATGCACTATAGGGGCGGTTCTTTGATCCAAATTTCCCCTAATAATGCTCACTATAGGGGCGGCTCGCCCTTTGTGGTGCCCAGGTATTTATACCCGAGGCGATTTCGGCGCCCAAATTCTCTTAGTCCGGGCGCGACATTTCCCAATCGACGCCGTGAGGTCGCCGAAATTTCTTGTCGCCGCCGCCGCCGACGCCACATCCCTCTCCCCGTCACCGCCGAGCACCTCCGTCCTCCCCGCCTCTCCCAATCCTCCCGCGCCACCGTGTCGGCCGCCCCCCCCCCAATACTCCCGCACCGTCGACCGTCGCTCGAAACCCTAGCCACCACCGTCGGTGCCGAGCACGCCACCTTCACCGTCCCCGACCGCGGCCGCCCGACTCGTCTCCCGTCCCCACGGTCACCCCCGTCTCCCCGTCCCCGCGGCCGCCGCCACCGCCGTCTCCCCGTCCCAAAGCCCTTAATCGGCGAAAACCTAACGGGTTTCGGCGTCCGCCGCCTCTCCCCATCCCCTGGGCGCACCGCAGCTGCCCGCGCCACCCCCGTCTCCCTCGTCCCCCGTCCCCCGTTGAAAGGTCCTAATGGCTAGAGGGGGGGAAATAGCCTATTAAAAAATTCTACAAACAACACTAAGCAAGGCGGTTAGTAAATAAGACTAGTAGCGAATAAGCAAATGCTTCAAACTAATTACGCAAAGCCTCCTAGCAATTCTAGCAATTCTAATGTCTCTAATCACAAGCAAAGGCTAGGTTGCTAAGTTACTCCTAGGTGGACGAGATATACTAACTATTTCTACCACTAGGAGCAAACAAGGCTAAGCTAACTAAACAAGCTACACAACACTAAGCACCCTAACAAGATATGCTACGGAAGTAATGCAAGAGGTGCTAGAATACAATACCACCGGTGTAGTGTCGAGGTTGTAGCCAATCACCGTGATCACCAAGAAATCTCCAACGAGCAAGAACAAGTGACACGATGATTTTTTTTACGAGGTTCACGTGCTTTGCCGCACGCGCTAAGTCCTCGTTGTGGCGACACACTCACTTGACGTGTGCTAAGCTTAATGGCCGGTGCCAAAACCCCTATGGGCGCTCAAGCAAACGATCACAAGAGAGGGTCCAACAAGCCACGAGCAATCCACTAGTGCTCCTTTCGCGAATCTCCCGCGGGGTAAGGAACGACCCCTCACAATCACCACCGGTGTGGCCTCAAACAAGCTTCAGTTGAGCTCAACACCGCCTCTTGCTCCAAGCCGCTAGGGAACCGGGCAAATTCTCAAGATAACAAGAATCCCACGGCTTCTCCAAGGATGAAGTGCTTCTAAATGCAACCGATGCAAGCAATGCACTTCTATCTCTCTCAATCTCACCAAGAATCCGAATTAGTGATGAGGAGATGAGTGGAGAGGAGTCTCACAAGCTCACTAGCAAGTTAGAGTGTTCAAATATGCAAGAGAGAGCTCCATGAACCAGCCAAATGGATATATATAGGAGTCCCCTCGAAATAGAGCCGTTGCTCTAAAAAAAATTTACTCTCTACGGGCTGACCGGACGCACCGACCGGAACCACCAGCGGGTCCGGTCGTGGGTCCGGTCGGTGCTTCCGGTCACTACCGACAAGCACCCGGCCCCACTTCGCAAAGAGCCCCATGCGTCCGGTCAGGGAGTCCGATCGACCACCGGAAGCATCCGGTCCAGGGTCCGGTCGCGCGTCCGGCAAAAATGCCGCTGCAGGGCTCTCTGCCAGACGCACTGACCGGACGCTCCGGTGAGTGCGTCCGGCCGCACCGGCGTGCGTCCGATAAGCCGCCCGACGACATTTTCTTCTTCTTCCTTTTCTTTGCTCTTTGCTTCAAACTTGCTTCGCCTCTTGCCATGTGTTGCCAACACGTCCAAGATGATCACGTTATCACCAATGTTAGCACGTCGAGATGTTAGGCAAGATCGAAGTTAGTGCTCTCATGTCCTAAATGCAATATGCAAGTCGATATAGACCTAGAAGCAGTTCATGCAAGGATTGTCGCGGCATTCCCTCTTGATAGTCGGCTATCTATCCTATAATGTGATCACACGCTCTATCGTGTCTTGATCACTAAAAGGAAAACCCTATCAAGTATACCTTTGCCTTGATCTCCGGGTTCCACTCAAGCCGATCACCGAGCTTGACGATCCATCAAGTCCACCGACATTGTCCATGTTCATGATCATCATGCTCCTTGTCATCCACCTAATCCCTTTTTAAGTCACACACACTTAGAGCAAAGGATTAGTCCACAAGTGTGTCATCAATTTCCAAAACCAAACATGAGATTTCACCCGTCCCCCCCCCCTCGTCTCCCTTTCTCCCCGTCCCCCACCCCCCCGTCCGCCCGCCGGCTCTTGGAGGGCCGCCGCCCGCCCGATCCGCGCGAGGAGGCACCGCCGCCGGATCCGCGAGGGCCGCCGCTTCTTTGGATCCACGAGGACATCCCGCCGGTAAGCCGCGGGTGCTGCGCCGCCTCCCCCCATCCCCGCCTCGCCCGCCGCCGGCTCTTAGAGGGCCACAAAGGGCGGATCCTTCGGTGAGCTGCTGCTAGTGGTGGTGGTGCCTACGCCGGTGAACTAGTGGTGCTGGTGGTGCCGGTGAGCCGCCGCCGGGTACCGCTGGGTCTTTGGTGAGCCGGTCTTCGCCGCCGCCGGTGCCGGGAACTAGCGCTATCGCCGGTGCCTGCGCCGTGAAATCGCCGTGGTGCTTTGCTTTCGGCCGCCGGTGCCTCGCCGTGGGTGAATTGCTGCTGCCTCTAATGAGGTACACCGTCGTCCACCTATCTCTGTGTGTTTGTGGAGCTAGGTACGCCGCCGTCCACCTATCTCCGTTCGTCTTCCTTGCCGGTGAATCCATCTTACTACTTGTCCATCTTGTCCCAATTTGAACTGAGCAATACTAAGTGGCATATGGAGTAATGATCTTTTTATACACTTCTAAAACTTAGTGCTGAGGTAGTGGCATATGCAATGATGATCTTTTTATATACATGTAAAACTAATTACTGAGGCAGTGGCATAGGCAATGATGCAAACCCTTTTAAGCTGAGGCGGCAACTATGATGATTTTTAGGCCCTCTATAGTTGTAACATTCTAAACTTGGATGGCTTCTATAAGCAACCATTTTAGAATTGATGAAATGACAAAGGGGCAAATCTGAGTCAACTTTGTACACAACTACTCTAATTGTCTGCATAAGTACTCTATTTAGAATTATATTGTGCTCACTGTTTTTATATGATCACTTAAGCTCACTGTTTTTCTATAAGTGCTCACTGTTTTTTCTTCTCTGGCCTGTGGCCTCCTCTATGGTGCCATCACCATGGCAGCAACTATGCTGCTACAGCGGCTAAGCAGAAGCTCTCTCTCTCTCTCCCTTTAGCCTCCTCTCGCTTCTCTTCCCTCCACTCTGCTCTCACCTTCTCTCTTGGCCTCCTTTATGCTGCCATCATCATGGCAGCAGCTAAGCTGAAGCTCTCTCTCTCTCTCTCTCTCTCCCCTCTAGCCTCCTCTAGCCTCTCTTCCCGGCACTCTTCTATCACCTTCTCTCTTCTCATTGGCTAAATGTGACCTGTCTATGGTCGATGATGAAATTGTCATATTCCAGAAATTATGTGGACATAACCTGATGATCATGAACTTGTGAGGAACTGGCCATCATTGCTAGCCGCCCCTACATTATCTTCATTACCTTTCCTTTTCTGATGCCTTTATGCTCCAAGTTCATGATCAAATGATGATTGACATGTATCTGAGGCCTCTTTTGCTTCTACTACTAGTTTTTTTTGCTTGATGATACAAAAGGGTAAACTGAGACTACATGATAGTCAACCCGCTAATTTGAGAGCAAACCACTACTGGCATTTTATTCCTTCATGAAACAAGGACCCTTCTGGCATATCTAACGCCAAATCTTTTTATTTTATTAGACTAAATCAGAAAATGTCCCCGATAAGAGACAGTGCAGCCCGAAGCCCTGAGCACGGGAATACCTTAGAAGAGGGAGAGCATCATGTCATGAGTTTCGATGAGTTCCACAATCAGTTAGACAAGAGTATAGCCTTGATGAATGATACAATTGATCCGTTCGCGGAGGAGGGAGAAGAGGAAAGAGAAGGAGATGATGACGACGACTCTGATGAAGATGATGAGGACGATGGTTCTAAGGAGGCATATGTAAGTCCCGAGGGGAACCCAGGCATAGGCCAACTCAGGACGACCTGGACAAAGACTTTAACCCGGAGGACAAGGTAGAGACAAAGCCTTAATAATCAATTTTTGCTAATGCTTTTATCATTTCACTACCATTAACACTTTGGTCTCCCGTGTACATAGGTCCATGATGAATCTCCTCCAAAATGATGACGTCGGCGTCCGCGATGTTTCAATGAAGACAAAGCAGAGGAACAAAGAAGAGGCAACAGCGACAGAGGTGAACAATACCGACTCTGCTCCAGAACCCCAGGACACGACCACAACCTCGGCGCCAAAGAGGAAACGAGGGATAAGAAAACCAAACCAGTATCCTGACAAGGACATGGTCTATGTGATAACAGAGGTCGGTCCGTAAGGGGACATCCGTCAGCCGGAGAAGATGAGGGCAAAATTCCGTAATTCGATGGGCGCCCTTGTAAGAGATCAGTTGAACCCAGCTATCCCATCATGGCCACAAATACCGGATGAGACAAAGAGAGGCCTATGAAAGAAGCTGTTAGTCAATTTCAGGTTTCCATCTGGTACCGAGGAGGCCGTGAAACGTCAAGCCAAATTGTGCATGATCCTGGCGCAATTACGTGTGATTAGGGAACCTCAAAAATGGGGTGTGACAGTACAGCAGGAAGCCGGCCTTGCACTTCCTGCACGTTTTTGGGCGTGTGGCACACATGAAGATCACCAAGCCGAACACTGGGAAGCTCGACGACCGGAGCAAGAAGATGGTGTTGATCGGCTATGAGGCCAGCTCGAAGGCGTATCGGGTGTTTAATCCCATCGCGAAGCTCGTACATACCACGCGCGATGTGGTGTTTGAAGAGGACACGACATGGGACTAGAGCGGGTCCGACAACGACGACAGTGATGAGATCAGCTACAGTAGCGGGCGAGACTCATTCGTGATCGAAGATGAGGCCTGGGCCAAGCCAAAAACGGAGGAGCGGAGTACTACCTCGCCCTCAACCTGTACATCTACCGCGCCACCAGGAGACAAGGACTCACCGGCAATCTCCACGCCGCCTCCAACACCAAAAACGTTGGGCTCTCCATCAACTTCCCGGCAAACTCTTGTGTCGCCATCCAGCTCGTCTGACGCCTCTTCCCTAAGTGTTCGGTACATTCAAGGCGGCGGGCGGCGGTGGCGAGGAACGCCGCGGCGAACGCTGCCATCGGCGATTCGGTTCCACTCGTGTTCGCTTCACCGACATCCGGGGCATTGGAGATCCTGGATGCGGACGACGACAAGGAGATCGGGCACCGCTTCAAGATCGTCGACAACTTGCTTTACGACAACGATCGAGCTCGTGGCAGATGGCGATCTGCTCCACGCTGTGGATGAGGAACCCGCTACCTTTGTGGGTCTTCAAGATCAAGCACGACGCCGACGGGAACATCACCAGGCACAAGGCGCGGTTGGTGGCAAAGGGGATCGTGCAGCGCGCCGGCGTTGACTTCTACGAGGTGTTCGCGCCGGTGGCACGTCTGGAGTCCGTACGCTTCCTCCTCGCCATCGCCGCACACCATGGGTGGACGGTGCACCACCTCGACGTCAAGTCCGCGTTCTTGAACGGCGACCTGGTGGAAGAGGTATGCGTCGAGTAGCCGTCGGGTTTCACAATCCGGGGCAAGGAGCGCAAGGTGTACAAGTTGCACAAGGCACTGTACGGTCTACGTCAAGCGCCCAGAGCCTGGAACGCCAAGCACGACAGCTCCCTACCAGGGGTGGAGCTAAAGGGGGGTCAAGGGGGTCCACCGACCCCCCTTGGCCCGCACGTCAGACCCATATGATGTTAAAAAAAATAAAAAAAAACCCTATTTGTATTAAAAAAACCTATTTGTATGTAAAATTATAAGTGGTTTACTGATTTGTATATAAATTTTTTTTTGTGCACCCCCAGTGCTCAACAGCTAGCTCCGCCACTGCTCCCTACTGTCACTTGGGTTCAGATGCAGTGCGGCGGAACACGCCGTGTATGTTCGCGGCACTGGCAGCAACTTGTTGCTCGTCGGTGTCTATGTTGATGACCTCGTCGTGGTTGGGGCAGACCAGACGGAGGTCATGTGTTTCAAGGAGGAGGTGGCAAGGCTCTTCAAGATGAGCGACCTTGGGCCACTCCATTACTACCTTGGCATAGAGGTGCACCAGGGCGAGAAGGAGATCACGCTGAACCAAAGCACCTACGCCGAGAAGATCATCGCCAAGGCTGGGCTCACGGGCTGCAACCCCTGCAGTACGCCGATGGAGCCACGACTCAAGCTGAGCAAGGCGAGCAAGAACCCTCCGGTGGACAAGACCCTATACCATAGCATCGTTGGGAGCTTGAGGTACTTGGTTCACACACGTACTGACATCGCCTTCGCAGTGGGCTATGTGAGTCGGTACGTGGAGGCGCCGACGACTGAACATTGGGGCGCCGTCAAGCATTTGCTCAGGTACATCGCTGGGACGAGGTCCTATGGATGTGTCTACCGTCGAGGCAAAGGAGCCCTGGAGCTGGTCGGGTACAGTGATGCTGACCACGCTGGTGACTCCGACGATCGGAAGAGCACCTCGGGTGTTTTGCTCTTCCTTGGGCAAACTCCAGTCAGCTGGCAATCCCAGAAGCAGCGAGTGGTGGCGCTGTCGTCATGCGAGGCAGAGTACATCGCCGGTGCCATCGCGGCATGTTAGGTGGTCTGGCTACCACGCCTACTCGCTGATTTGGTGAATGCGAAGGTCGTCACGCCGCTGCTCTACATCGACAACAAGTCCGTACTGGCACTCGCCAAGAATCCTGTGTTCCACGATCGAAGCAAGCACATCGACATCCGCTTCCACTTCATCCGAGACTGTGTTAGTAATGGATATCGACATCCGCTTCCACTTCATCCGAGACTGTGTTAGTAATGGATCGCTGGAGACAGACTACATAAGACTGGTGACCAGTTGGCGGACATGCTCACCAAGCCACTGTCGAGCGAACGCCTTCAGGAGCTGCGCGTCCGGAGTGGCATCATCAACATAAATTTAGCACATTAGGATTAGGGGGAGTTTGTTGCTCAAAAATCCAATGTCGCATTTACTATTGTTAGCTTTTCTTAGAGTAGAAGTTAGCACAACGGCCACAACCGTTGTGCATGTTCTTTGGATTCTGCATGTAAGTGCACGGTGGAGCTCCTGCCGGCATCATCGCTCATGCTTTGCGGATGTGGGATGACATGGCTATTTTGGGCATGAGCGTGACCGCCAAGACTCCTCCTTGCACAAGAAAGTTCCTTCAATAAATAGCAGAGAAGAACAGAAAAGCAGCAGCTCGTTCACTGCACAAAATTCCCGTGTTCCTGAGTTCCAGCGCGTCCTACGCGAGTTCTTCAGAGTGCGAGAGTGTGAGTGAGTGTTCTAGCGAGGATTGAGTGTGATCCAAATCCAACATGTTAGATGCTAAACATGTGTAACATTCAATGGTAGGTCATGTGGTCTATCTATACTCACTATTGCTATATTTTTTGTTTGATCATTCCTATCGTCTCCAAATGGGTTTAATTGTATGGTCATCATCCTTGTGTGTTTGTTCGGATGTTATCCTCTAAATTTTGCATCCACAGTCTGTTCTCTGCAATTAACCTTGTTCTACAAAGACTTGTGCTTTCTATATGAGAGGTCGGGTGTTGTTGGCGCTATTTAATTTGCAATAATATATCTTTCAATACATTTCAATGCATCTATCGTTCTTTACATGAAAAATTTATAACGTTTGGTGCTGATGCTAAACTCGTAATACAAGTGTTTTCTAACTCATATTGCTACATTACAGAAAAGTGAGCTCAATTGAGCATATTTTGTAAGATGAATTTTTTTTTGAAACATTTTGTAAGATGAATTGAACCGACGCCTAGTGGCCTCAAATGACACAAGGAGAAACGAAGAATTGAAGTTATTATTACTTGAGCTTGCGCCACTCAACGACCTCTCCCGAACCTCTCCCGAAGAAGGTCTGATAGGCCCATTCATCGCCATTGACCTTGATTCTTGAGGTGAAGAATACAAGTTCTGTTTGCACCGACAAAGATTAAGATGCACCACATATAGACATAGGATTATAAGACCAGTACTAGTGAAGAGTTTTATAGTGTTGTTTCTAAAACAGTCATGTGATGTATAATGAAATGAGACGTGAACAAAACACCCACTCTAAGTTATTTTTATTATAGTTTAAATCTTCTCTCTTTTCTTAAAAACCTTACCACATCATTAAACATGCTTATGTCTCAGCTCATTAAATACAAATAAAATTTTAATAAATAGACTGACCTAACAGACTACAAGATAATTTTTTATATAGTATAAACAAGGTAGAAAAATTTCATAATTTGCATGATACTATAGAAGTATACCCATATTCACATTAAAAATCTACTTTGTTTTTTTTTAAAAATCTACTTTCTTTATTCTAAATTACTAGCAAAATATATCCGTGCGTTGCACCGAGACGTAAGCCAGTGAGGCCTCCAGAGCCTTGGCCTTATCCTTCCGGTCCTTGGCTTCTGTGGCACACGTTCGCCTCCGTTCTCTTTCTCTCTCACATTCTTTTCACCAACATAGCTCCCAAATCACTTGTGTGTCAGTGAGAGGAGTCGCCTCTCTAGCCTCCTTGTCCTTCTTCGTGGTCCCAGTCCCGTCCCGGCGTCGAGCGGAGCTTCTGCTTCTTAGATCCGGCCACCAGCTCCGATGCGTAGACGATGCAGAGGTACACGGGTTGCGCGGCGGCGGTCTCCATGGCGCGACGTGGTTTGGGGGCGTGCATTAGGACCGCGAGCTGCGAGTCCCTCTCGGCCGCCCGAGGTGTTACCCGTGAAGCGCAGCGCTTTTCTTGCTCGCGAAGAATTGCATCGACATTGGCGCCGTCGGGGAGGCCAGCGCCAGCGCCTTGGCGCGTCAGAAAAGAAGCGAGTGTATGGTGTCAGGGTCCCCACTCCTAGTCTGATTAGATCGGCATATGGAGTGCAAGACCGAGAAGGACAAAGTCGGACAGACAGAAAAAGTCAAATGGGCGGACAAAAAAAGGGAGGCGATGGCAGACGGACATGCGTAGTTGGATCGGGCTCGTGAGGGCACACAGAAAAAAGTAAAAAAAAAGGTGAAACGGAAATTTTGGCTCCTTTAGATATATAAATATAGATATATGTATATATGGAGTTTTTTTTTTGCCCTCCGTTGGTCTCCAACTCTTTTCTTTTGTGCGTGGGGGTGGGGTGGGGGTGTCTTTTTAAATCTATCTATATAACTAGGGTCAGTACGTATTCAAATACGGAGAGATTGCAGGATCAGTAGGTATTCTAGCATACGGACTTAGATTGCTTCCTGTATCCACCGAAACACTGTATCCTGGGCTGGGCTACGGACTGAGATTGCCTCTTGTATCGACCGAAACACTCAAACCGACCGAAACACTGAAACTGAACCGAATCAGCACATGTATAGCGCCAATTAGCCCAATTAGGCACAATGTCCTAGTTGGAAAAGTCCGTCAGCACATGTACAGCAGTAAGCGGCCTCACTTCGTTGCTGCGGCGGCGGCGGCGGCGGCTGGCGGAGTCCAGCCGGTGTCGTCTTCCCCCGTCCTGTCCTCGCCGCATACGGCGTTGCCTCCTGATCTCCGCAGACCCTGCGACCGCGTTTCTTGAGGTAACTGAGCCAGCCGCCCAGTCCTTACTTGGCAATTGCATTGCTCTATTCCACGCTGCGGCGTGCAGAAGTTTTAGTTGACCTGCTTGTGATTCGATCTGAGAGGTGAATCGATTTGGGAAGAGCGCATCGTTAGCGCAGGCCATTCGTTTAGGTGCTTAGTTCTTTGTTTCAGTCATTTTGGAGTGGCCCTATCTTACTTTTGAAGAGTCAGTACGGCTCATTTGGATTTAACTTATTGTATTTCGGCGTTCTAGGAACCATACTGCATTCAGACCTCGAAAGGAATGGGGACATTGCAATAATCACCTCGTTTGTTTGAGACTCAGTGCCCACGAATTTAGTTGGGAAATTGGACTGGTACTTATCTGAATATTTTACTTGCAACAGTTGATGCCAATATAGCAATTCAAGGAAAACAATCTTCTTAATATAATGAAGCGCAGTTCTCCTGCGTTTTCGAGAGAAAACTTCAAGGAAAGTAATCATTTCTTGAGCCCTTGAACTTATTATTATGTTAATCAATTATTCTTGTAGCCTTTTGACACTATAATATTGCTTACTGTTTCTGTTGTATGCCTGCTGAAGGCATAGATACACATATTATGACATTTGGGGCACTATGTTTTGTTTTGCACTTACGCTTGGGGTCACACGTTATACACTATATATACAATTGCAGTGAAGCTCCCCCGGACTCAGTTTATCTTCTCTGTTCTTTGTCTACCTTCTATGGAACTTAAGGTATTTCATACTGATGCAGAACACAATGCCAAAGAGCATACTAAGTGCGATATGCAGAACTGTGACCAGGAGGAAATAGTCGCCTTGCAAGCCTAAGTATTCCTCCAAAAACAACCTAACTGTTTGATCTGGTTGGCCTGGCACATGGATCAGCTCTGTGCTGTCTCCAAACTGTGAGAACATGAGACCATAGACGGTCCATGCTGCGGGGTCAGCCCAATACATCCACCTCCACCATGATGGCATCATCTACAGGTGAATGATAATGTATCACATCAGATGTGCAACTTTTGTTACATAGTAGAAGCATCAATTTGGCTGTCCAAACCGTTTGAATACCAAAGGCATATATATACATACCTAGGAGAGGGGATTAGAGAAGGGGAAAGAAATTACCTTTCTCGCCACAATGAATCCAGAGAAGACATTCCATATCATGAAGATGAGAAAGGATAAACCAGAAGCTATCTCTATGTTAGGTGTAAGTGCAACAGCCATCATCCCATAGAGTGTATAGTCAGTAAAGCTCAGTATCATGTATAGGACGAACCAGAAGAACTTGGTGACAGTTAGCTGGAATCCAACCATCGGGTACACAATAGCTGAGAATATGAACACTTGGATAAGCATATATGGGATTTCAACTCCTATCTGCACAAAGGAATCTGATAAGCACCATTGTTATTTTGCTTTTCCATGTCAGCTAAATCATTGTTCTGTCAGACTTAGATAGATATAGCTATTTGTTTACCTGAGTGATGACATGTGCCATGGAAGAGTACATATCAGAAGCTTTTTCTCGGTAGAATACAACCTTTTCCATTGCTACAATAGGCTGCAAAGTGCTACAATTCACAAGGCCTAAGAACAGTGCTGATGCATATGCAATTCCAAGAATGTTGAACACATCTTGTTCCTCCTTGCTGTTGTGCAGGAGAACTGGTAAGTTTTTTGTACTGAAAAATCTGGTAAACTTCATTGACGAATCAATAATGTTTAGTGATGAAACGTTCTTACATTGTCGAGCCAATTTGCCAGAACACAATGCCAAAAGTCATTGAGATGCCAAATGTGTTTAGAAAACGTGCAACATTTAGCTCTGGGTTTTTCCAGAATGAGCAATGCTGCTTCCAAAGACATGCCATGCACTGTGCCTTAAAGTTTGGCCAATATCCAGGTGGAAAATGTAGATCTTTTTGGTTTACTTTTTGTTTGCTTAATTCATCAACTAGAGCCATGTTTTCCCTGCAGATACAATAAAGTCCATTGAAATACCATGTGCTAATTTCATGCTAAATCTAGAGTGAATATATTATATTGCTTAATGGACAACTTCGTGGTTTATTTGCATTTACCTGTGCAATGATGATCTTTGGTAAACTTCAGAGTAGTCCACTCCAATTGTGTATTCCATGGTATGTGAAGTGATATCTAGCACCCATGCAGCTGGGTTTTGGCCATCCTTGATGCTAGGTACTCCAGGAATAGCCTAAAAAGAAAGTAACTAATGTATGCTATGATAAGAACAATACTTTTATCTGAATCATAGTCTCACCTCAAAGTACTTAATCAAACTTCTAGATAGTGGGCCTAGTGATCCGCTGTAAATGACCTGACCTCCTCTTTTCATAAGTAATAGCTGGAATAGGTAAGGAGGAAATCAGTTTCTTGTAGTTTGGTGAAACTATGTAAATTCCTTAAGTGAATTAACTGAGATGTTTGATAAGAACAATTCTTTATGATAGAAATGCCTTTATAGATTGGAAATTAAGTTTTAATTTTTATGGTATAATAGGTCTATATATATTCTTCTTAATTATATACCTCATCGAAAGATTCAAAAATTTCAATGCTTGGCTGATGAATTGTACAAACCACAGTGCGCCCAGTGTTCACCGTCCTCCGTACTGTTCGCATAACAATAGCTGCAGCACGAGCATCCAAACCAGTTGTTGGCTCATCCATGAAAATGATAGAAGGGCTGGCAACTAGTTCCACTGCTATAGTAAGTCTTTTTCGCTGCTCAGCTGATAAGCCTGTTACCCCAGGAATGCCTACCATAGCACACCTCATGTCACTTAGCTCTACTAGTCCCATAACTTCTTCTACAAACATCTGAGACATGTGAAAAATAAAATACTGTGAACCTTTCCTCAGACTAAGTTCTTCGTATTTTGAAACAAAAGGG
Source organism: Hyparrhenia diplandra (assembly GCA_015847255.1). Classification (NCBI taxonomy): domain Eukaryota; kingdom Viridiplantae; phylum Streptophyta; class Magnoliopsida; order Poales; family Poaceae; genus Hyparrhenia; species Hyparrhenia diplandra. The sequence goes on along the minus strand of JADLZK010010688.1, from coordinate 59,563 downwards.
GAAAATATTAGCATACATCTCTTTGATGAGGGCTAACATCTGAAGGCAGTCGAAGGTATGCTGAAAACTGCAGTGACTCATAGACTGTGAGATAGGGAGAGTGGATGTCAGTCTGCTCACAGTAACCAGAGATCTTTGAGAACGTCTCTTGCTTCTTTTGGTAACCTCCTATGTTGATAATGCCTTCAATGAGCCCTCCTGTTTTTCTTCCTGCCAAAACATCAAGCAATGTAGTTTTCCCTGCACCAGTGATCCCCATCAATGCTGTTAACACCCCTGGCCTGAATGCACCACTAACATCTCGTAACAGTTGAAGCTTCTTTTCAGTTACTCCATGCTTTCTCATTTCCTAGTATCATTTTTTGAATTTGTCAGATAAATACAAAAGTTGAGTCTGTATATTTTTTCAAGGACAATAAATAATATGGCGGAGAGTTTACACTAGGCATATCAACAAAATAGTTGATGTGACTGAAGACAATGGTCAAAGGATGGAATGGAAGGTTGACTTGATCAACTGGGGAAACGTGACCACCAACAGTTTGATCTCTGTACGGCATATCCTGATCCTTTTGTGATTTTATTTTCAATGGAAGGTTGACTTGATCCTTGGGAGCTATAAATAATTTAAAAAGAATAAGTGTCCTAAATAATTGATCCACTTAAAATAAGGAAGGGTTTTATTCGATGCACATACAACTTAGAAACTCCAGTGCGAGTGTGCTTAGGATGTTGAAGATCAGGGAGAAACCAAATAAAGCACCAACACAAATCCAATACCAGTGCCACTCATATATTAACCCCCTAACCTTCAGGACAGCTTGCCCCGTGGTATTAGCATTCTCGTAGTGGAATTCCTGTGGCACCATTGATTATGTCTCATAACATAGTTTGAAAATGAATGTATTATAACACTGAAAAATGAGTTGATATTTAGTAAATAAGCAGTTACAGTAGCCCATCTTTTGTCCAGGAATTCATTCATAGCAACGGCATTGAGAGAATAGGTGAATGGGAGGCCCCAACAACCCCAGCGAAGCCATGGTTGGAGATCATCTGGTTACCATTTTTTAATTTTAAAAAAGCAAGGGTTAGTTGTGTTCATACCTTTGACATAGTCAGAAGGTAACTTTGTTGTTGTGCTCTGAGCAATTCAGGGGATGTTATCTTACCTTTAGATATGATAAAGCCTCCAAGTATGAAAATTGCAATAAGAGCCTCAGTCCCAAGCATGTTTGCTATTACCTGTGTTCTTCCTAGGGATGCAAGCAAGCGATAAAAGACTCATTGACGTTTGATGCATCATGAAGAGTACCAGGAACTGCTGAAAAAATCTACAAGGATTGAGAAGTTATACAGTCAGCATCTTGATAGTTTTTTAGCATTGCAATAAGATGGATGGTTTTTAAATTTGTCATAATTACCTATCAGGCGAAGGGGCGTAACCGATGGAAAAGTAGGTTAAACTTGTCCAAAGGCCTGTCTCAATCAGTGACATTGGGATACTTAAAAGAAAAATCGAGCAAAGGATTGCCCAACCTGGCAACCAAAAGCAGCTCTCTTTGCTTGTAGAATATTGGAAGCCTCTTTACAGTCATCGTAATTTCAGTCATACCATTGAAGTTTATGGCAGCAACAGCCATAAAGAGCTCCCATATACTTGTTCCCATCAAATATTGTGTCTTGCCTCATTTCTGTTCTCAAGAAAAGTGTTGAGAGTATAAAAGCTAGGAAAGTGATCTGTATGGCCTTGAATATTTGAACTGGAGAATTTCTCTTTAGTAGGAGTATTTCTCTCACAAAACAAGCCTTGAAAATGTTCCAGTTTGAAATGGTTTGCCCGTCATCTGCTTGTAATGCTATCCTCTCTTGTTTTATATTTTGTTTATTGCATTTCTCATCTTCCACAAGTTGAGGAAAATTGTAGGCTCTAAAGCACTTTGCAAACCTTTCAATGGAATGGTACTGATACTCTCTTTCATCACCTGTCCAATACTGCTGCTGATCCATTCTTGAGGTAACCTATCCAATGCAAAGAGCTGAGTTTTCATTGTGCCAAATGGAAAAATTGTTATGTTTTATTTATATATGTTACACTTCGGGACAACAGATGATGTTAAAATGCTTTAACTAAATCCCTGCATTGTTAACTGGCTAAAATTATCTGTGCACTATGACATGGTTATGAAAACTCAGCCAATGTGAATTCATGTATAAAACTACTTAAGTACCAATTAGTATTTTAGTTTTTCAGACCTCATCAGCTCCATATGTATATATGCCGCATGAGATCTTGTTTTTCCTTCTATTACAATTATGTAATGGATGACAGCAAAGGTGTTTTATTGTTTATGGCTATGCTGACATTCTTAGCAAGTAAAGCTTTCCGTTTTCTACATAAAAGATTCGCACAGACATTGCTTGTTGTATGTACATTTTAATTTTTCCTTTTTCAATTGTTTTTTCCTTGCAGTGACTTTTTATTTCTCTTGATCTATTCTAGCTGCATACATACTAGGTTGTTTTTTTACACTATACCAAGCTGAAAAACTGATGGTTTAGATTTGCATCCATGCCAATACTCATATAACAAGTTAAATAGGCATCTGTAGGAAACATGGGCTATAACGTGGCGATTAATTGATTGTACATTCTTCATCGATGTGATTTTTGTAATGATATGAGTTTGTGTTATTTGAAGATCTCTAAATGTCAAGCATGGTAGGTAGCAGTAGCATATCAGAATCATGTTGGGTGATTACTGCCTGTTAATGATGCCTCAAAGTAAGCTTAGTAACTTTTAAAAGTTTAGCAAATTGAGCTTTGTCATCAGATATAGTTTCTGTTGTCTACACAAGCAACCATGCTTTATATTTTCTATTGCACATTGACTGTGAGGGCCTGATTGAAATATCTTGAATAATTAGCAAAATTAAATATTTCAAAATATTTGTGTAAATTCTAGAAGAATGGAAGAAGGGTATGAATTAATTTTGTTGCCTAGTAACTATGAAATCATAGGAATGCTGCTATCTTTTTTCGAACATGTCCGAATGACCAGGCTGTTCGTCAAATGGTGGAAGAGGAATGCCATTTATGGTGTTTGGTCTGTGCTTTTGCTCTTCATGAGCTTATCTTGAGGTCGATTGCCCCAAGCCCTTAGTGGTGTGTGTTGGGAATGTTTGTTCTTTCCTCACCCATTTGTACGGCTTTCTTTCTTGATGCTATGACACACAACTCTCGTGCATTGTCCATAAAAGAAATCAAAGAGTCACATGCATATTTTAGAAAATTTTAAAAATGATACAATTGAAGAATCAGTACCTGTAGTGTTTATTTATTGTAATTTCTACTCACCTCTTGGAGGAAGTCAGCTACATTTTTTCTGCTAGGACATCTGAAGCCAATGGTATCGAAGAAACCAGTAACACTCTGCCGAGGACCATGATAAACAATCTGACCCTCACACAGAAGGATTATGTCATCAAATAATTCTAATGTCTCTGGAGCTGGTTGCAGCAATGAAACAACCATTGTAAGATCCATCAGATGGGCCATTTGTTGAAGAAATGTCATAATTTCAAGCGTGGTAGAACTGTCAAGGCCTGTTGATACATCATCCATAAAGAAACATCTTGCACGGCCAACTAGCATCTCACCTGATTTTTTTCACAGCCATGGTAGTAAAAAATAACTGATAAGATTACAGTATGTTAAAGATAAACTAATAAGATTACTTGAATGATTAAGGATCTATTTGGATTGATGCGTGGGAAGGCTACCTGGGTAGGTAACATTCCAAGGCATCTAATTTTGGACACCTGGGGCCAAGATCATTTGCCTAGCTAGGCAATGCTTGGGAGGCCACTACCCAAATAGGCCCTAAATGCATCATATTGCAAATATTTTTACTGCATTCGTAGAGAGATATGATATCTGGCTTTGATCACACCACCCAACTTTATTCTACTATGCTACAAGCCAATTGCCCTTAATAACCTGGTTGAGTGGTGACCACTCTGCTTGTGGAGCCAGTAGTAGATATGGATTCATTGTTGTAGTGGTCAAGGCTTAATAATATTGTTCTTATTTTTTTTTTTATAGATATGGAGCCAGTATTAGATAAGAATCCAATTCATCATTCTGTCCTTTTTTTTTTTTTTTTTTTTTTTTTATTGTTCGGAATTTATATCAAACTAAACATTGGAAGGGCGTTTCTGTAAGAGTAGTGTCATTGACTAAGCTACCCTTCATTAATGCATTTGTTCTCTTCAACCTCTTTCTATGTCTCATTTAATTAGTAGATGTAACATTTGTGTTGAAAACTTGCACGATACCAAATTTAATAACCGTTGTACATCCTATGGACTGAAAGCTTACACTCCCTATATATAAAAAAAATATGGAGGGAATAGACACTTACCAATTGTTGTTCTTTTTTCTGCCCCCAGAAATTCCTCTGTGCAGCTCATCCCCTACTATAGTGTCAGCACAGTCAGACAATCCAAGAATCTGTTAAAACACAGATTCTGTTTTCAGTAACCTGTCGAGGCTTAAATACTGTATTTTAATAATATATTCATTGATTGAAATAAGATTTTACCTTTATAATGTAGTTCGTTTTAAGGTTGCTTCCCTTTCCAAGCTTAGTTGCCTGTACAGGAACAACTTAGCTGTTATTCTACTGAAATAAACTGAAGTTTTCTTATCTTAAACAAACATGACTAGCACCTTGGAAAATAGGTCCTGATTTAGTTCATTGCTTGTCTCCATTTTCCTTTGTATTGCATCTCTCAGCATCTCTAAAGCAGTTATTATCACCAGTAGGACCAAATAGTTAGCGTATATAAATCAGTATGCATGCATGTTGCTATCACTCAAGAACGGATAGCGCTATATTATTTAATTTGTCTAGACCAAATTCCATGGGCACTCGTACCAAATTCATTGTTGGCGCCTAGCATGTTTGAAGCGAAATTAATAGTCTCCCTCACTGTCATTTCAGGATGATGGAGGTCATTCTGGCTGACGTACGCACAGAGGTGCTTTGATGTAGGTGACCTTGTTTCCCCATTGTACTTGTACATGACATTTCCATGCAACTATTGGCAAGAAATCGCAAAGTTAGTTAACGATGTTCCTTTTTTTTTTTTTTTTTTTTTATCTATCACAAAATATGTTATATCTTAGGAATCATTCATCTAACACATGCTGCTTCTGTGATATGATTTTGATTATTTACACTAATTTGAGGACTCGATTGGACTGGATTTGATGTACAATACCGTCAAAGAAGAATCTAGTTTTCCTGCCAATGCTTTTAAGAGGGTAGTCTTTCCTGATCCGGGTGCTCCAAGAACAAGTGTCATTCTGGCCAACACAAGAAAAGAGTATCTGATTACATGCCGTCAAGGTTATTGCCATAATATATATGGGTCGGATATTGCAAGTTTTTGAAATATTCCAGTTAAATTGCTCCTTGTGCCAATTTAGAGAAACTGCTTTTCTTTTCAATATTTGGCATTTAATACTGCATGGTCATACCACTGTACCTGGAAGATCTTATTGTCCCACTCACTGCATCTATGATTCTAAACGTTTTTTCCCTGGAGCGACCCATGAACACAGAATCCACTATAGCCTGCACCACACAATGGGTAGTTGCCATGAATTAATTGCGTGCCTTCTATCCAAGGCCATTCTTTAATGTGGGTTCTGTCCCACTGTTTTAGGCTGTCTCCAACAGGAGACCCATACCTAAAAATAAAGTCACGAACAGTACTTTGCCTATCAAAAATGTCCTCCAACAGATGACTCATACGCCCCATGCATTTTGCCAACCAGCCCAAAGGAGACGCACAACTGCATCTCCTCTCTCCTCGCAACGCATCGTCCCGTGGTGGCCCACTTGCCTATCTGCCATGCTCTCCGTCTTCTACTACACCGAGTTCGCCGACGAGATCCCCATCGCCGGTGGCTCCTTCACGCATACCTCTGCGTCGAGCTCGGCGACGTCGCCTCGGGCCTCTCCGCCAAGGCAGGAGCCGCGCGGCAAACCCAACCTCGACCTCGACCTTCATGGCCACCGATTCGGACGGGCTCGCGGTTGTGCGTCGGCGAAAGCACGCGTACACCACCGCGGGGCCTTCGCGGGCCGCCGCCGGTGGGGCCGAGGGTCTCGCCGGATCTCGCCGACCTCGCGCAGCGGTGGCCGGCCGGCGGGGAAGATGGTCGCTCCCGTCTTGCGGCCGGGCGCGCGCTTCTTGCCGGCTGGTGCGCATCTTGCCGCGTCGGCTCGGCCGCGGCGGCGAGGCACCGCGCAGCCGCTCTTCGTCTTCGCTACGGCCGCGGGCGGCGAGGCACCTCAGCACCGGCCACTTCTCCGCCCGTCTCGACCACGGCGTCCCGGGCACGGTGAGGTCGATGACCACGAAGCTCAGCGGCGCCCGTTGCCGCGCAACAGGTACGAGCAGGTGGATGCGGCCTGGAGTAGAATCTCGTGCACGTGGAAGACCTCCGACGGGAGCAGCAGCAAAGGGCCCAGGGCCGTGGCGGCCGAGCTCGCCGGCGAGGGGTGGTCGGCCATGGGAGGCAACGGGGGCTTCTCTTTTTGCATTCCCTGTTGGAGATTGCTGGTTTTAGGTGCCTTCTCCATTCACTGTGCCGTGACCCAGGGCTGTGAAATAGCTCTTGGATTTTGGGGCCTTTGTTGGAGATAGCCTTAAAGGCTACTTATAGTAATTCTTGTAAGGTGCTATCGCCAATTGTCATGCGAATTGTGTAGTCATTTTATATTTTTCTAACAACTAGCACATTAAAATATCACACTTTCACACATCATATATCATATTACATATATATAGTAACATCATCAAAATGCAGTCCAGAGATAAACAAATGAAAAAAGATAAAAGAACTAAAAAATAGAGAAAGATGAAGCCAGCTAGAAAGAGAGATTTAACGGCTGAAAAAGCTCATCCCATGAAACTAAAAAAGGCTCCGCCGTCAGAAACTCGATGATGGCGGTGCCACATCTATCCAGGATGGCAATCACATCTGCGGATGCAGGTGCTAGTGCAACAACAGACTCATGGAGTCACGGTTGTCTTTGGGTTGGCATCCACAGCATGTCTGTGAGTTTTTTTTTTTTTTCTCGATAAACAATTTTAACTAAATACTTCCTCCATAGTTGAAAAGAAAGATGTTTTGGAAAAGGTTTAGGTCAAACATTGGAAACATAAATCATGAATAACTTTTAAGTCGCTGAGTTTAGAAATGTGAAAATCATATCAATAGATTTGTCTTGAAAAATACTTTCATAAAAGTATACATATATAACTTTATAATAAATATTTTTATAGAAAAAAGAGAATTTAAAATTGTGCTTTGGAGATCGTGTCGCTGTCCTAAACGTCTTTCTTTTCAACTACGGAGTATGTACTAAAAATATTTTTTATTACACAGTGACAGTCAATTAGGCGACACGTTGCCATCCCTACATCCATCTAGAATGAACAGATGGCCAGAGTGAAAAGAGTAAGTGGGCCATGGAGATTTGACCCAACTCGTTGCCACATCGCACACGATGAGGTCACAACAGCCAAGCGAGGACGTCGTCGCATCGCGCCCTTTTCCTCCAAGACAATGCTTGAGGAGCGCGTGAGGAGTTCATGAATGCGGCTGGCTACACGCCTACTCCTACACCGGATTGGATGAGAAGAAAGGAACCGACTCAGTGCAGGTTTCATTCATTTTCTAATGTGTGGGAAACAACGCTAACTCTTTTTATTGCCATGAAAGTCCAACCCTCTCTCTCCAGATAAATGTAAAGTAGCAGTTTTTGCTGATATTTCACTTTATTTGCCCAAAAAGTCTTGTGACATTAATGGCCTAAGTGAAATCAACATGGCATGTACTCATTAGCTTTAAACCTTTGTGGATAACATTAGATAGATCGTTGAAACTTAGTAAAAGACATGTTATCAACATTCATCGATATTTTTATGTATAGATTTGGTGAATGTTTAAAATGTTTAACAATCCTGAAAGCGAACGGCACTTATTTCAAGAGAGAGACACACTTACCTTCCATGCTCTTCAAAATTTGCATCTATATCAAATTAAGATGTGGTTACCTTCCCACCATTGATGATGGCATTTGGAAGCGTGGGCATCGTCCGTCGGCCAATAGACACCGCGGCTTCGACGCTTACACGATCGAACACAATCTCCACCGCCGGAGCTTGACATCCCAGCCTGCTCATGACAATATTCCAAATGCAATTAGTGTTAGCAAACACTGCACCATAGCTTCTTTTCTATTACCAGTATTATAATAATATATCGTAGTCTCTCTTCCGAATAAATCAATTTATAGAGTTTCTAAAGTCAAACTTTTATCTTCTTGGTGTAAGTTATGGAAGTTGTGTGCCCACCCAAGATCAAACACTTCATGTGGTGGCTAATTGCTCGCGATAGTCTACCTTCAAAGATGAACGTCAGAAAAAGGGGATGAAGCTGGACACAAGGTGACCTGTCATCGTTTGGACGAGGACGGAGGGCATTGTTTCCTCAAGTATAAATTTGTGAAACGAAGGTGGCTCAGTCTCAATCTTGAATCATTAGATCCAAACGTCCCTAAATGAGATCGAGCGACCCAAGACTGTGATTCTCCTCTCTGGAAATGGTGGAACGTTCGTAACAAAGTTAATCAAGGTGAAAAGGGGCAGTCGAGCCAAGAAGATGCTAGAGATGTGCTCCAGTACGTTGATCGGTGATTTTCAGAGGGGAAACAAGAACCCGCAAGGACAGAAAACCAAAGTGAGAAAGAAATGGCAACCCTCAGTCCCTCACCACTGGAACACTGAAAATTAAATCTGATGGCGCCTTCCCAGGAGACATTGAGTGATGGAGACGTTGACGCAGCGGGGGCTGGCCGTCCCTGAATCCTGATGTTATCACAGCCAGGACAACATACTGCATGTGCCAAAGCCCTACAATCGGCGACGGATCGAATTTGGGATATCGAGGATTCAGCTGGAAGTAGATATACATTCATTTTTGTGTTGCAGCAAGCGCTTCGTTGGTCCTTCATGGACTTAGTTGCCTGTGGTATATAATGATGACAAGGGACGTGTGTGAACTCCTACGCGACGTACTGCTTTGTGTGTGTGGCGACGTTCTTTAGTTCTTAGAATTTGTAATTCGGCTGCGCACTGTCTCGCCGTTCGATAGGTTTGACCACTACTTTCTCCGCTCTAAATTATAACTCGCTTTGACTTTTTTTTTTCATCTATTTAGTTTATAAGTCGTTTTAACTTTTTTGATTTACCCATTTAGTTATGTATGCATATCAATTTAGTTATGTATCTACATATAGATCAAAATATACATAATTAAATAAATTAAATAAATTTATTTGGATAGGATGAACAAAAAATTAAAGTGACTTATAAATTAGAACGGAGGGAGTATTTTTATTGTATTGGAAGAAGATAATTACTAGTCCCTCAATTTCAAATTATATAAGTCACTTTGAATTTTTTTAATATATCTATTTTTCTATGCATCCAGATATAACATTATGTCTATATACATTTCTCGTGGTGGAACATATTCAAGTCCTCGACTTAGCACACGTGCTCGTATTTTGTTAAATTTTATTTTTTAGAATTTAACAGTAGGTTTGTGTAGGTTTGTGTATGTGTGTTGATAGCGGTTAGATATGTGTGCATATTGAGCGCTACGTATATACTTGTGTAATTTTAAAATGACTTATAATTTTGAGCGGAGAGTACTTTTTTTATGCAATCACTAACTATAGGGACATATCAGTGAAACTGTGGGCTCGATAATGAAACTTTTACAAACTACAGGACTACAGGAGCAGGTTTGTCCGTTTACATGATTGGTTTGTTTTTTGATCCTCAGATGATTGGCTTCACCCTCGACTATCTTTTGTGAAAGCACAATTTTAAAGGTTCTTTGAGTGAAGCCGCCGGTCAATTTTACCCTGTTTGGTCCGGACGATTTCAGAAAACCGGTAAAGAAGCCATGTCAAACGAGACCATATACTGACGTCTGTTTTTGTCTCCCTTTTCTCGTGTCATGGAAATTCCGATTAGGTACATGCATTTACACAACTCTGGAAACGTGCGGATAGATGACTTACTTTTCAGGTGATTTTTAATGTCATATATATATGCTATATTCTTCTAGTTAGTAAAAGATACCACTTAAAGAAACACGGCATGAACGAACATGGTTTTTGGTTACGACTAATGATACCCTATTAGAGAAACTCGGCATGACGAACTGATCATAGATCAGATGGTTAGGTCGTTTCTTGTGGTGGAATTCAGGATTTTCGGTGTTATGCTTTAAGTGGTGAAGGGAGTTTTCCCGACGACAACGAGACGTTAATGGTTGCCTTCGGGAATCTCCATATGTGCCGGCCCAGTCATTCGAAGGTGCTCATAAGAATAGAGTTTGCATACGTGTGTTTATATGATTAGTGTGCGTGTGTGTTGTGAGCGTCTACGTTGTACCGTATACTAAAAAAACATGGCATAAACGAACAAGGTTTTTGGTTGCGACTAGGAGTAGAGCAACTCTAAGCCTAATTTATATAGAAACGGAATTTTTAGTTTAATAGCCTTTTAAATTGGATCTCTAAATATAAACATCCTCTATTTTGGATTTATTGTTAGACAAAGCATGACGAAGAACGAGAATGATGGCTCTGTAGATTAACGCCTAACATGGAGAAAGATTATAATTACTAGTTACATGGGCTCCGATCCGGAAACATCAAAATGAAAAAAAGATATATGGGATTAGATTAGATATATACGATTTCCATTTGCATATATACATGCTAATAATTAATTGATGAACGTACCATTGCCTTGCATCACGTATGATTCGTAGGAACTCTTCGTTCTCCCGCTGCGTTAGCGGGGGCGGCTCGTTTTCGATGCTGCTTGCCATGGTTATTAGTCACACAGCGCACGGCAGCATGCAGGCACGACACAATCTAGTCTAGTACGTACTGCACTACTATAGTACGTACAACTTTAGTTTTATATATAAGGCAAAGAGGTGTGGTTTCCGCGATACAGTTGCCAATATATATACTACTACTACAATCCTACAATATGCTTCATACAAGAGGTTTCTCGATCGAGCTGGCCAAATCTACTGGTGGTTGGTCTCTCTATTTTATAATAAAGAGTGAGTCAATATATCGCACGTGAGTAATAAATGTGGTCATAGAGCCTGTTCGGCTGGCTGTGGCTGGCTGATGCGTTGTGAGAGAAAGGTACTGCTGGCTGATTGTGGCTACTGATCTTTGTGAGAGAAATTATCACTGGCCGGGCGGCTGCGAACAAACAGGGCCATAGCGTCCTCTACCAGTTTTGTTGTCCCCCGATTTGTACAGATGCTACCTTACCAAAGGTGGAAGCTAATTAGCAATTGGACATCCATGAATTTTAGCAAATGAACTAGAAATTGAAATTTTGGTGGAGGACCATCTCTTGCTAGTTTTTTTTTAAACTAGAGGGTATCCATTGGACATCTATGGACATCCAATCCAACTTCCACCTATACAGCTGACTGACACCCAAGACTAGACTATCCTATTCTTTCCTAATCCTCATAAATATATGAGTTAAAACCAAAACAGGTGAGCGGCACAATCCTTATCAGACGCACATGCGCCGATACTGTTATTGTAGGATGGCAGGGAGTCCTAGCCTAGCTTGGCAATCCCTTGAAAATGCATTAGGCATGCACAACTTTTGTAAGAGCAAGACTAATAATATAACTCGTAAACTGGTTGTAAGGTTCTTTACATGCAGTCATCACTTAGCCTAGCCCACTTATATACAGAGTTAATGCATGATCCATTTGTCTCTCGTAGAGTTTTTTTTATTTTTTTTGTCCAAGCCCGTTCTAAGCTTACAATCTTCTTCTCTCTCCTCCTTTTTTTCTTCACATCAGCATTCAGTCAGCTTATAGCCTGCCATTATGCTGGCTCTAAGTAGCAGTGCTACTCTGTTGACACTCAAGACTGCAATTCAAACACCCACCCAACAAAAAATAGATCGAGCAAATTTTTGATGTTCTTGGTAGTATAGATCCTATTTCACCACTTAGATGTCGGGGAAGTGCACACACGAGGCAGATCGAGACCAAACCCTAGAAATCAACACAAATACAAAAATAGTAATGCAAATAACAAGAAGACAAGTGAGACACTGATTTTTGCCATAGTTCGGCATGCCACTATAAGGCTTGCATAAGTCCACGTTGTCGAGGAAGCCACCAACTCTTGGATTTTGTGGAACTCTATCCTCATCCTCAAGACAAGAGAGTGAATCCTTGAGATGAGGAGTGATTTCACTAGACAATTGGGGTGATTAAAAACCTCTTGGGGCTGCCACACAAGCTGGCAAGCAAGACGGGCGATGCACTAGTCGGCTAGGAGCAATCTGCAAGAGAAACGAACGCAATCCGCCAGCTTGAACACGAACCAAGTGCTTTAGGCAATCAATAACCATTAGAGCAGCTCTCTAATATTGTTTGGGTGCTTAATCTCTCAAAGATTTGCAAGGAAATCAAGGGGATAGAGCTTGAGAGCTTTGATCCTTCAATGGAGAAGAGAGGAGTGCTTTGGTGGGTGTAAGATGCAAATGGTCGTGGGTGATCATTGGGGGAGAAGGGAGGTAAAAGAAATACCTCGCTTCTCCAACGTCAAATTTCAAGTCGCATCAGTGTTGCTCGGAGTACAACAGTGTTGCTCTGGCCTATCAACTCCAAATTGAAAATTTTATCATAGGCTGACAAGACATGGTAAAAGAGGATGGCTGGTGGAATTTTGGCAATTGGTTGCACGCTGAAGCATGTTCATTGTATTCCCTTTGTAGTACGGCTTTTCCTATACTCAGTTTCAAAAGTAACAATGAATTATAAACTCTGCTAAGTCGGATGTTGCATTCTTTCAGGGCTCGACCATCATGTGTATAATCCTCATTTTGATTTTACTTGCTTGTCATCTTCAATAAATCTCATTAGTCCCCTAACAGTGTGGTCATTATCACCAAAACCCACATTAGGGCTTGATTGCACTAACAGTTCAGCATAATACCTTGTCCGATGGCGGCGGACGAGGCGGGTGCTTCTCCTCTTGGTTAGGGCTAGGTTAGGTTTGGGATTTGGGAAACCTTAACATCCTTGGCTCTAAAGAAAATAGGCGGCGGGCGGCGGGGGGGGGTGCGGCTAGCCAGTGGTGGTGGATGGTGGTTCGTTGCCAACGGTGAACTCAACGACAACGAACCCACCACGACAATTGCCGAGCCGAAGGACATCTAGATGGGCAATACATGCTTTGGCGACGGGGACATGGAGTCATCGGCGAATCTGTCGCCTTCACCATGCAATTGTTTTCTCTAAGGTTTTGGGAAATCATCCGGTTGCCGGTTGGCTTGAGTGACTTTGATTTGAGGACTTTGAGTCTCTAAGCGCTTTGGAGGTTTGCTTGGGACATTCGCTAGTCTCTCGGTTTAGATATTTGAATTGGCTCCCATTCAAAACCCCCATGTTCGCTTGCTTATTCCTTCGCTCCATCTCTTTTCAGCTCTGCTCCCCGAACTTTGATAGCCAAATAGGGGTACCTCCACCGACTCTAGTCCAAAAAAAATGTGAACTATGTAAAGCCCTTAAAGGTCTTTTGGGTCCTGTTACATAAAATTTGCTCCAAAAACTTTGACACGAAGCAACTCTATAGAAAACTAGAGTCTACGTGCTTCTATTTAGAGATTGCAAAACATAGGGATTCTAAACATAGAGGTTTGCGGAGCTATACCTCTTAGGGCGTCCCCAGTGGTACTGGCGACTTCGCCACCTGACATGGCACGGAGAAAGAATAAAAAAGCCAAATCGCTAGCGAGACGTCCCGGGCATGAGCGACTTCGCGGCTTTCCCGGTGACCGTATTTTTTTTCGTAAAACGTGCGAGACTAGCGACGACCCAAGCGCTAGCGATTTGATTTCCAGTACTCTCTCTCCGCCATGTTAGATTTCGACAACTAAATCGCTAGAAGAAAACGGCCCGTTGCGGACGCCCTTAACGTGGAGCAGGTTGAAAAACATAGAGCCCAAACATACCCTAAAGATTGCAAATTATAGATTTGTTTTGTGAAGCTACTTTAGGATGAAGTTGGTGGAGCAAAATTACTAGAGATTCTAAACAGACCCTAAGGATCTAATAAACACATACACTATTTTGGCCGCCACACGGAGTAATAAAAAACATACACTCTCCATGTCATAATTCACGTAAAGTTCTTATTGGGTGTTATTAGGCTAGTCTTAATGCAAGTTTTATGGAAGTGTGATGCACATTAAATAGGCTACCACATCAGTAAAATTGTTGGTTTGGCAGAGTCATTAAATAAAGGAGTTTCATCGGATGAGAGAGGAGTTTCGTCCCCATAAAATTCATGCTCGGTTACCTAATCTGTATGTGCATTGAGAGTGGGGTCCCAATGGTTGAAACTACATGCGAAATCCAAGAAAAACACATAAGCAAAAACTATCTGTAGAGACTATCTCCCCCAACCCATACTTTATATAAAAGTATTAATACAAAGGATAAAACAAATACAACACAAAATGAGAGTAGATCAACTGTGACAATGAATTATGTGGCCTCCACAAACTACGTACGCATAGTACTCCACAGAAGCTAAATGCGTATATGCGCTGGACACGAATATACTCCAAGCAAAGTAACATACACGTATACATATGGAACATATGCATTGGGAACCCTAGAGTTTCCACAAATCAGGCAAGCCCAGATCTAGAAAACTCCTCTCTCTATCCATCTTGCATCAGGAACCCTAGAAAGAGTTTCTAATTTAGTTTCACCCTTCTCTTTCCTTCCATCGAACGGGTGAGCATGCAAGAGAGCTCGGTGGCCGGCGAGCGCGCGCTTAGCCCCTGGGCGGTGGGTCTGCTCGTAGAGGCCGGGAGAGGTCACGCAGCGGCCGGCAAACGCGCGTAGGCGAGCTCAGCGTCCGGAGAAAGCGCAGGCGAGCGCGTGGTGGCCAGCGGACGCGGCGGACGTGCGTGCAATGGGCCAATGGCCGGGCGTCGTCGCGTGGCGGCTGCGGACGCGGCGGGCGTGCGCGCAGTGGCCGGGCGTCGTCGCGCGGGCGGCCTGCGGGCAACGACGAGCGGGCGCGGCGGGCCTGGCCAAGTCGGGCGCAATTGATCGCGGAAGAGTCCACTAGAAACGACTCGTTTCTTCCCAACGGAGAATTGGTCGCGTCTACGCCCCTCGGTGCGACATCGTGCTTGAAGTAGAAACCGTTTCCATATTTTTCATCTCTCTCTTCGTTAATTCTTGTGCCACATCAGCAAAAAAAAAAAAAAAAAAACTGAGCTGTCAAGCTAATTAATAGGAATAGAAACTATCATAAATTCTCCATTGGACTGCCCTTAAACGTTTCACATGGACACAAATTAAATGTCATAATTCTGCTCCTAATTTGCGCTTTCAGGGAAGAGGGGAAAGAGACAGAAAACCAAAAACAATTAATTCTGAAAACCAGGGTGTTAAAGAGGAGTCCCACGCACATTAACGCCGAGAACAATGGAAGATTTGTGCACAGAAGCCTCCAATGTGTGTTTATCAACATACCCCAATCAATATGTATATGCATGGCCGCACAGCAGGGCTTGGCGTCACTGATGAAGCTGGTCACTGCAAGGATCATACCTTTATCTTTGTGCTTTTGGAGGAAATTGCCGGTTAAGATTGCTTGGGTGCTATCAACTGGTATTAAAAAATAAGATGAAGTGGGTACTCTCAAAACCATATCAGATTGAACCTCCTAAATGGTATTAAAAAAACTGGAAGTTTGTTTCATTTCCAAGTTATAGTAAAATTTAGGACTTAGTTAAAATTAGGATTCCAAATCATAGTAAAATTCATGTTCTCCAAACCATAGTAAATGTATGGTTAGATTGTGAAATTCCCAAATTAGGATGCATGAAGCATGGCAGTGAGTAATATAAGGAAAGTCTGCATCATGTAGCAAACCATTTCTCTACCATTTGTCATAGAATAGTAGGTTTCGTTTTTATCAATTTGAATCTATTCTCCTCTGCTCACAAATCTTATGGTATGTAGAATCTATAATAATGCAGCCATTTTTTGATATTAAAAATCTGAGGTGGTCATATAAATGTGCCGAGTAGCAACTCTATGTACGGATACAATTCAATATAGAAATGCGTCAATACTTTTATTTATTAATCTTGCTGTCTTTGTGGGCTGACTTTGATAAACTGGGAGAGGGAACAGGGGTGTAGTGGTTAGTGAGGCATAAACACAAATACCTAACGTGCGGGCAGGGCATGGTGGCTCACCTTGCGTCTTGGCCTTGAGGAAGCTGTTTGCCTGCTCTCCTTGATTGTGACTACGCACCCGGTTGGAGCGCGCAGGGGCAGCAAGCAAGGCGCAGGCCACGTTCCGGCTGCCGTGCGCAGGGCCTGAGAGGTGGGTGGTTCGCGCCACGGTGGCAGCGACCAGAGAGGAGGAGAGTCGCCGTGCGTACGCCAGTGAGGAGGAAGCTGCGGTGTGTATGTTGGTGAGGAGGAAGCGGCGGCGCGGACGATGAAACCTGCGAGGCGTCGACAGAAGAGGTGGCGGGGATTTGTTATTCTGTGGTAGACTTGGGAAGGCTCCACAAACGGCTCGGGTGCGTGTGTGTGGTGGACGGAGGCGATTGATTTTGTGTTGGATTGGACGGCCCAGGTCTTAACAGAGTTACTGTAGTTTGAACAGTACAATGTGTCTGCTTTTACTGGTTTACTGTAGCAAGGATCACCGGGTTCTAAGAGATTGTAGGATGGCGACGTCTCATCATTTACTCGTGATTGCTGGTTCGCAGCTCGCTGTCGCAGGGGTGCAACAACTGGATTCGTCTCCAACTCTACGAAGTGGCGAACTGGCGATGAGGCGGCGCCGTGATGGCGAGGTGCGATCGTGAAATCACGAGGGGCCGGCGGTCGAAGCCTGGAGGCAAAGCGTCGCACATGTCAATGCTCCTGCTCTATCCCAATCCAGCGATTGTATCATTACACAAAGGCCCAAAGCCTCTGAGGCAACTAGGCAAGCGGTGAAGTGTGAAGGCCCAAAGCTAAAGGCCCGAAGTAACGATTTTGGAACATTCAGCCACCACCGGCCGCCGAACCTTCATCTTTCTCCATGGTTGCCATATCAAAATAATTTGGGGTGATATGCCGGCACATTAGAATGACACTGTCATCGCTCTAATCCCAAAGGTGGCAAACCCGGATAAGGTCACTGATCTGAGGCCAATCAGCCTATGCAACGTGGTGTACAAGCTGATCTCAAAGGTACTTGCAAACAGGCTGAAACTCATCCTCCCTGACATCATTACCCCAACTCAAAGTGCTTTCGTCCCGGGTCGGCTCATTTCTGATAATATTCTCATTGCCTACGAGCTGACTCATTTTATGCTGAATAAGAAGAAGGGGGCCAAGGGCTATGCCGCTATAAAGCTGGATATGAGTAAAGCTTATGATCGGGTCAAGTGGGGATTCCTTTCTCAAATGATGCAGCGCCTGGGTTTCTGTGGACGCATGGATTCAGTTAATGATGAAATGTGTCTCCACAGTGAGCTACCAGATTAAGGTTAATGGCCGCCTTTCAAAAGAATTTAGACCGGAAAGAGGATTGAGGCAAGGTGATCCCCTATCACCGTACCTCTTCCTGCTATGTGCTGAAGGTTTTTCGGCCCTGTTGTTACGAGCTGAAAGAGAAGGATTGATTGCGGGTGTGAAGATTTGCAGGAACACACCAAGCATTTCTCACCTACTTTTTGCCGACGATTCACTTATTCTGATTCAGGCAAAAGGGGAGGATGCACATCAGCTTAGAGGCATCTTGGAGTTGTATGAACAATGTTCCGGTCAGCAGATCAACAAGGCGAAATCTGCTATCTTATTCAGTCCTAACACAACCGACAGTGCTAGGAGAACGGTGAAAGATGTGTTGGAGGTGGAAAAGGAGACTATGAATGAAAGATATCTTGGTCTGCCAGTTTATGTGGGTAATTCCAGAACAAAGGTTTTTTCGTACCTTAAGGATAGAGTATGGAAACGGATACAGGGCTGGAAAGAAAAATATTTATCGTGGGCCGGCAAAGAAATTTTGATCAAAGCTATTGCGCAAGCTATACCGACTTTCGCCATGGGGTG
Source organism: Hyparrhenia diplandra (assembly GCA_015847255.1). NCBI lineage: Eukaryota > Viridiplantae > Streptophyta > Magnoliopsida > Poales > Poaceae > Hyparrhenia > Hyparrhenia diplandra. The sequence continues at coordinate 41,267 of JADLZK010010688.1, read as the reverse complement.
TTTTGACATCACAAAGACTTTGGGGCTGTTTGGATGAAGCCCTGGAGTGAAGTTGCCTGGCGTGGAGCTGCCTGTGATTCGCCTGTGCTCCGTTTGGTTGAGACCCTGGCAACGAGACTGGCCCAGGCAACACCAGGCGCAAGAAATCGGTCGCCTGGCTGCAGGACGGGAGCTGCCTGGTCTAATCACCGTGTGCAACGCTTTTGCTAACTATGCTGCAGGACGGGAGGTGCCTGGTCTTATGTTTTTTCTCTTTTATTATCCGGGCACATAAGGATGCGTCGCCTATCAAAAATTGTATTATCACTTTTTTTCCAAAATAATAGTATTAATTAATATTATTTACGTACTTAAGCATATTATGCCTTGCGGAAATTAGCAGTATGCCGAACCGACCAAAATGTTATTGTTACTGCTAAAAAAGGTTATTCCACTGTTTATTATATCTAAGCATGAGCATCTGAAATAATTACGCTTTGCAACAAAATGTATTAAAGTTTTTTTATTGAATTTAAGTATTTATTAAAGTTTTTTAATTAAATATATTAAAGTTTACTAGATAAAAAGTATACTTTATATTCACAATAGTTTTTGCTGACCCAAGCACCAACCATACATGTCCTAAACTATTTTTTATTATTGATGGTCACTTAATTAAGTCCATAAAACAATGTTTTATATGATATTATGTATTTTATTAGCTTTCCAGGCACAGGCATCCAACCAAACGCATCTCATCTAACTTGACTGGCCAGGCAGATTCCATCAAATTCTCAGGCAACCTCCGGCAACACTTTTTGCCGTGCAAGTTGTCCAGGCTTCCATCCAAACAGGGCCCTTTGTGCGATCAGATTAGTGCCATGATTTGCCGATACTGGTGGAATCAGCAGGAGGGTAAACATAAAAATCCAATCGGTTAAGTTGGGGAGACAATGATTAAAGCAAAGAAGGATGGAGGCTTGGGATTCAGAGACATACACGGGTTCAACATGGCCATGTTATGCAAACAGGCTTGGAGATTATTGGTTAACCCAGATTCTTTGTGTGCAAGAGTCCTACAGGCCAAATATTTCCATGGCCGATCATGCTTAGATGCTAAGCCTCGACAGGGAATGTCCTACACATGGAGGAGTATTTTAAAAGGATTCGATCTACTAAAAAGGGGCCTGATATGGAGAATTGGTGATGGTGAAAATCTAAATATATGGTCGGACCCTTGGGTCCCTAGGGACATGTCGAGAAAGCCAATAACACCACGAGGGGCTAATGTGCTGACTGAAGTGGCAGACCTGATCGATCCGGTCACTGGTGGATGGGATACTCAATTGGTTAGGGACATGTTCTGGGAAGAAGATGCTCGATTAATCCTGGCTATCATTACGTAAAAAAGGCTAATAACCTCCAGTGAGCCTAGAGACGTCGCTAATAACGAGCGTCTGTTGTCACGCCCCACTTTTAATGGGACTTTAATCTCACGTATTGGCGCCAGGATCACGCCACCAATACGTTTACCGAGTCATAGTAAATGGAAATCAGTTATAGATAGACTATTCCGAGCATATATTGACATAGGATAGAAGGTCTTACAGCGGTGATGAAGACACCACTGGGATTATATTGATCGAGTAGCCAACCGCGGAAGCGGGGTTTATCCGTGGACGGGTCCGCTAAGGTGCTAGACCGTGCGGGCACAACTCCATGTTCCACAGACAACTTGAGCGCGGATGGAAATTCTGGGCTTCTACGTCTTCCTCCTAAGCAACGTATGACGAACTCCTACGTCGTTGGTCTCCTACTTTGACAGCGATCTTACCTTCGAATATGCCGATATCTGTAAATACAGAGGGGTGAGTACAAAGGTATTCAGCAAGTCCAAACCAGGGGTGGTTGGGTATATTAAGGGTTTTGGGCCCTAGCAGAGTCTCAAAAACTGCTCTCGCTAGTTCCCGGGGTTATCTCATCTGGTCGTCACCTTCACATTATCACAACTGGTTAGTTAAATCTAATCATAGATGTTCAGACCTAGCATTCGCCCATTCCAAGGACGTGGCTATTCGAATAGATTCAATAAAACTCTGCATAGGTTGTACAATTTTCCCCACACGATGGACACATCCTCTTCCATGATCAGTGGTCGACAGAGGTCCAACGAGATCCGTACCCGCTTGGGTGCTACCCTAGGTATATTGGTATAATCTTCACCACGACTTCTCAGGGGTTGGAAGGATGACGCATCATCCTAGACAATATGGTGATACCAAATCACCCACGGCTTTACAGGTAATACCTTATCACCCAACCTATACTGTCACGCAACACACCCAATCATTAATCATAAATATGTGCACCTAGCACTACGCCACTACGCCCAAACACTTACGTGGAAGATCACTCAGCATCCACACCAACCGGACCATGGGGCCACTCTCCCCATGTCTGCTCCCAATAGGTCGTTCGCCTACTCGGGCCACCTTGGCTCCCAATTATACCTCAACCCAACGGGGTGTGAATCAAGCCGTCCCATCTCGGCGTGTGGCTGTACGAAATATCGCACTAGGTAGAAGGTCTATGAACCGGTCCTTAGGGAGGCGAGTATCTCTCCGCAGGAATCCCTCACGACGATTCCCGTAGCAACCCATCTCACAATGAATTACTATCACCCACCTCTTTTGTTGGTTAGGGTTCATTAGGCGATCTCATATTATTCTTGATTACAACGTATGAGCGTAGATAACATGGATGATTACGTCATCCGGCTTAGCTCCATAGCTACGCTATCAGGCTCATACCACTATATACTAGTCCGATTATCATCATATTACGGTCATGATTAAGGAGGGGGGGGGGAGTAAGGACTTGCCTGGGATGTTCTTACTGATCGGCACGGCGTCGAACGCTCCTAGCTTTGCTCTGAACGGAAAGCTCCTAACGGTCGTCGGAAGCTACTTGCGACTGGCGATAAACCTAGCTCGAACTATAGCACACAAAACAAACATAGAACATTATGGTGGCAATGGGTTAGATGCATAGAGTTAGATTTTAGATGAATTATGGAAGTCGTTTCACGCGAAACGGAGTTAATTTGCATGAGATATGGATTTTATAATATTAATCCCTAATTAAATCATTAGGGTAATATTATAATATAATTTTATCATGTAATAAAATAGAACTAATTACATGATAAAATTCTATAAATCAAATAATGAATTTACAAATTTTCTAGAGAATTTTTCTGATAACTGGAAAATGGGTTTTTAAGTTACTGTGGTACGCCGTTGTCCGGTGTACCTAGCATTTTAGCCCGGGCTGACGCGTGGGTCCGGTCAACGCTTAGTCCGACTGGGGGCAGATGCTTGTGGACTCGGTCCACGGGCTGCAATCGATCTGGTTCCCGGTCCTCCTCTCTCTTATTTCACGTGAGCCAAGTCCATGGGAAAGGTAAGGATGGGGAGTCCCTATGACGTGTGGGCCCACAAGGTGATAAGGTTGGGTGCCGACTTTCCCTTGGGTCACGGACTCTGCTTTGGCCGGTCGTCGTTCCGCTCGCTTCCCCGTCACCGCGATTCAGAGCGAGAGGGAGAGAGTTGGGGCCGGGCGTCGGTGGCGACCCTCCGGCCGCCGTGCGTCGGGGCGGCGAGGCGGGGGTTTGGGGGTGGTGGAGGCTTGGCGAGGCGAAGCGGTTGTGCGCGCGGTGGTCTGGCCTTGCGCGGCGCTGCAAAAGGTGGAGCGGGCGCGGCACTGTGGCAAGGGCGGGCGGCGGGCGACGGGCGTGATGGTGGTGGGGCGAGGCGGCGGCGTTCGTGGTGGGCGGCGGTGGAGCTCCAGCGAAGAATAGCCGGGCGCGGTGGCGGGCGAAGTTTTGCGGCGCGCGGCTACGTCGTCGTCGTCCTCGACCGCAGACCGATCTGCGCTGGGTGGCGTCGAGATTCAGTGGCCGGCGGCACGAAGGAGGCGGGGCGCGGTGCACCCATGCGGCCCTCGGCCTCGGCCGTCCCGGCGCTGAGCTCGGCGTGGTGCTCCTCGGTGACCCCGGGGTGGTATTTATAGGCGCGGAGGGGGGGGCTCGCCGGAGATATTTTCCGGCAGCCATGGTGAGTCGTCAAGCTTGTGCCGGATGGCGGGGTGGTTGTGCTCGAGCGGCTATGGCTAGGTGATGGGACAGGGCGGTGCTGACGCGGTCGGGCGCGGCGTCGGCCCGGCAAGTTCGTCCTCGACGTCTGGCGGCGTGACGCGTCGGGCAGGGGCGCGAGCCGCCACCGGGCGAGGCGGACCAAGGCAAGGCGACGACAGCGCTTTTACTCCGGCAGGCGCGAGCCGGCATCAACTTCTTCTCTGTCAGAGCGATACGGCGGTGCCAAGATCGACGGGAAGATATTTCCCGGCATTGTCGTCGTCGCGAGTCGCGACTGTTCCTTGGTCGTCGGCGCCGTGGACGCCCGCATGAGGGAAAAGGAGGAGTGGCGCCAGCGTGATGGGACAGCTCGGGGGTGAGGGACTGTGAGGCCCCCGTTTAAGGGTCAACGGCGGTGTGCCTGTGTGCGTCGTGTGCGTGGGCAGCAGAGAGAATAAGATGGAGGTGGGAGAAGACTATGACAGGTGGGGTCCGCGTGTAAGTGGAAGAGAAGGATGAGGGAATGGACTGCTTGTTGCTGCCTCTTGACCCATTCGACAATGCAAGGGAGGAGTTGGGCCGCGGCTGTTTGCTGGGTCAGATGTGTTGTAAATTGCAATGGAACAGTAGCAAATGAAGTAGTGGAAGTGATTAACTTTATTGATGAACACAGTTTACATATATATATAGTACATGCCAAATAGGCGCTTTCGGATGTGCGTAATGTAAATGGTGGGAGCGTCCCTAGCGCCAGCAACCGCTGCCGTTAGCGCTTGCTAATCCTCCACTAAGTACCACTTAATTGATCATTAAGGAATATTAGAAATATTCTCAACACTCCCCATGATCAATTAACTTCTGGAAATTTCTGTATTCATCACAATTATTAATCTTGAAAAACCCTGTGGGAAAAACTTAGATTTGCATTGATATATCGATAAAACTCCTTAAAACTTCGGTGGGAAAATATAGGAGAAAACAACATGATAATCATGTGTATGCTCTTCAATATCATCCCTAAAAACCCATGTGGGGAAAAACAAGATGATATGACATACATAATGCTGTATTGCCTCGTTAAAAACTTCATATGAGAAACCATCAAAGTAAAACTCATATAAAGAAAAGAGTACAATACGATGCACAAAGGATTTATTTATTTAAATTTACTCCCCCGGATTTCTGCAAGTTTCTAAGCCTCTTCATACCAATTCCTTCAACACATTTATGAAATGATGAAGATGGTAGAGATTTTGTGAATATCTCACATGATATAGTTTGCGAGAATCTCTATTCCCCTATTCTGTTGTAACTCATGGGGATAAAATAACTTGGGAGTAATATGCTTAATCAAGTTACTCTTCATGTAACCTTGATTCCATTTGTGCAACACAAGCAGCATTATCTTTAAAGATAATTCCACATAACTTTAATATGTGTTCAATCATTTTGCGAAGACAAACACACTCATGTGATGCTTCATCCATACATTTATCTCGAATGATTAGTGGAAGTAGACACTAAAGTCTACTTGGAAGATTTCAAGAAATAGTAGTTCCACTATTTCGAGAATACAAAATCAGTCGATTTGCTATTATGGGGATCACATAGATAGCCAATATTTTCTCGTGTATAGACACCTTGCTATACATATATCCCAGATAAAAATATTCAAGCTATAAGCCTAAACAAAGTTTGGTTTCACCCAAATCTTTCATTTCAAACCCCATCTTCAAATGATGACGAGTTTGATTGATTATGTATCCCTTATACTTAAGGAATATATTCAACCGATTGTACCACATTCGGCTTGATTGTTTTAAGTCATATCGTGACTTCGCAACTTAACACAAAAACATGTTGCTATTTGCCTTAGAAATTGATATACTTATTCCATTAGGAATTTTCATGTATATCACATAATCTAATGACCCATACAAATATGTGGTCACTACGTCCATCAACTGCATAGATAGACGATTTTGTACTGCCAAAGATATTAAGTATCTATATGTTATGCCACTCATAACTGAGAATAAGTTTCGTTGAAAATCAACATCGGGCCTTTGCGTGAAGCCCTTTGCAACTAGCCTTGGATTATATCTCACCACTTCGTTGTTTTCATTCCGTTTCCGGACAAAACAAATTTACATCCAATAGGATGGACACTAGGAGGTGTTGGCAATACACCGAAAACACTTCCCTTTCAAATGAGCAAGGCTATCTCTGTTTCTATTGCATCTTTTCTATGTGTTCGGTCGAAGTGCATCGGGCACTCTACCATGGATTTTAGGTCCGGATCACTTTGAAGGATTTCAGCAATTTGTCGAGAAATAATCGGTGACAATGATAATAAGACTCTCCGGTCTCTATAATTAATGGCGAACCCTTAATAGATCATTATGATTTTCCAAAACAATTGATCTAGGGTCTTTAGATGTCTAGCCACATCATTTATGCGCATAAGTGGGCAGGGAAACCAATCAACTCTCTCTCAAAAAGAATTGATTACTAAAATATTTATATCAACAAAAGTTGATCTTCGTTTACCACTTTCTTTTGTTTCGTATCTTGCATCTTAGAATTGCCTCTCCCCCTCTTGCGTCCAAGAGGGATTATTTGAGTGGTTATCTTTACGATCCTCCACTCTTTCAGGCATGTTCCTTGCAAGATAAAAGGATTTAACAACACCTTTGTAATTGGTAAACAAATCTGGCAGATTATTTGCAGCATTTGCAAATCTATAAATCTCTGGACTTGAAGTTCAGTTTGCATAGTACGTGGATCATAAAAATGGCATGCTTTCAGCATTCCAATTAATTTCCCGGCATTCAATATTATGGTACAATTCTCCCCCTTAATGCCGGAAAATGATCCTTATTAAAAATACTATCAGCGAAACGGGCCATAAATAGATCACCTGTCATAGGTTCTATATACTTAATGATCAATCGAGATTTAAATCCCACATAGATCCCTAAATTTCTTTATGGCCCCATTGTTGTCGCTGATGTGGTGAGATGGGTACATAAACAATATACCCAAACTTACGCAAATGGGAAATACTTTGTAAATTTCCACGTACCAATTGTAAGGGGGAATTTTCATAATATGCAGTTAGTCGTAGTTGGATTGATTTAGTAGTGTGCGGTACTACATGAGATCCCAACACGATGTAGGCAACTTGCAATTCATCACTATTGGTCTTGCTATGAGTTTAAAACTCTTTAACCAATGACTTAAACAAGTCATTTAGTGTGGATATATGGTACAAAATGCTAAACCTGAATTCCCGATAGAAAATTCAGCAAAGATTGTACATTCGAATCGATTGATTCGATGTTCAGGATAACAAGTCTCAAACTGTATTAGTTGAGACAATATTTTATTTAGCTTATGCATGGTTTCATGTTGATAAAAGAGACACATAAGACATCTTATAGATGCATCTATTAATACCATGAATTATCTGAACAATCCACTTTCAGTGAATCCGTCCCACAAATATCACCTTGAATTCTTTCAAGAAATTTGTTTGATTCAGCTTTCAATTTCCCTTTAGCACATCTAGTGCATACAAAATCCGAAGATTGTGGGAATTTTGCTTTATGCAAACAAGACCAATGGAACGCCAATAATCTTCCTTATCATTCCAACTCTAGGATGACCTTGTCTATCATGCCATGCTTGGAATGAATTTACATTTTGGAAGATTACTTTATATGCAACAAGAAATATAAGTTTTTATGTATGTATAGTACAATCCATATTCGAGAGATGGAATTTTTATGAATTTGTTTGCCATATCCCGTAAGATTAATGAAGTAAATTAATTCTTCTTTCCCATCTACATGTATTTCCACATGAAGACCATTCTTACGGATATATTTATAGCATAATAGGGTACAAGTTAAATCTGATACAATAAGGTATCCTCTCTCATTAACTTGAGCACTCTTAGGGAGAATAATAGTGGCTATGAACCAACTATTAAAGCATCATACAATAATGATCATAACATTTCCTTCTCTTTTCTTAAGAGTCCTAAAACTTTTCTACTCCCTAAGAATATTGTTTGTAGTACCACTATCAACAAAACATAATTCCATCCTCCATTGGATTGATAACAAAAAGGCATCTATAGTATAATAAGAATGCAATCTAAAAGAACTTCTTATTAAACATATAGAAATACATACATAACCACACAAATGTATTATAATATCCAACATATGAGTATGATACTACAATACATATGTGTTTTCACAATACATCCATCACTAATAAGTTTGCAACTCTCCAAATCACATAGAGTTTGCACAACTTAAATTATTACAACACTTTAACAATCCCACACTATAATCAAATTGATATCAACTTCAGATTGAGACTCTTAGATGAAATCTCCAAACATGTCATTTGAGGTAAACTCTATGAGCATGTCACAAGTACTTGGAAGCTTCTCCTTCATGAGATCATGGTTGTCATTTGGTTCCAAAGGAGCCATGCTTGAACAACCCACTTCCTTAGTAGCATCAGGAGCAAGATTGAAATGTGCTTCATATCTTGTCGCTTTGTCTTTGCTTTGCTTCCTTTAAGGACTTTTGGTAGAGAGCAACCAAATGTTTTGGCGTACGGCAATCCTTAGCAAAGTGATTAAAAGTGCCACATCTATGACATTTAGTGTCATTTTTTGGCCTTAGTATCACCCTTTTGCTTAGGATTTGGCTTTTGCTTCTTGTTGAATTTGCGTTTATCAGGCATGTTCTCTGGGTCACCAGAACTGGATCCCTTAAACCTTTTATTATTCTGTACACTATGAACATCAGGAAGAGTTGCTGCACCCGTAGGATGCTTATGATGGTTCTTCATTAGAAGCTCATCATGTTTCTCAGCCTGAGTTAGTGTATGAATAATACTGAATGTAATTACTCGCCCGATACTGCTGTTGTAAGACTCAATCCGCAGGAAGCATGGTAGAAAGAGTTTTCTCTATCTTATCAGCATCCGTTGGTTCTTTCTCACAAAACTTCAACTTAGAGCATATCTTATGAACAACATGATTATAATGCGCAACGGACTTAAAAGTCCTCGCAAACGTAAATGATTCCACTCATGGTTGGCCTCGGGCCAAATGAGTTCTGTTCTTTGCTCATATCGCTCTTTTTTTGTGCAAGCCATAGAACACGAGGGTTCTCTTCCATAAGGTACTCTTGTTTGAGATCCTTATGAATGTAATACCTTAAAATCATTAAGGCACCGTACTTCTTTTGTTCATCCAAAACGATACCTTCAATAGGCTCGTTAATGAATGCCAAAAGTTCGCGGGGCGCAAAAGTTAATCTTTATATCCGAAGCCCAAGTGGGATAATTGTGGCCATCAATGGCAAGTTCATCAAACTCCCTTGCCATGGCCATTTCCTACATAGTAGGACCATATGATTTAATAATTCATTCATGAAAAATAATCATATGATAAAACAATGTTGTAATCAATACAAATTAATTTTGACATATCTCATCATGGATTTAAATGATACAAGGTAGACAAAATATCATGTAAACCTCAGTTATAACTCTCATCAACTTGTACATGCATGGTAGATAGTCTCGAATGCCATAAGACATAGAGTAGATCTTGTTGGTAGGCAATTTAAATTCTTTGCCATAGCATGGTGTCAAGGCAAATAATTCAAGTTTGAACTAAGTGCTGCCTTTGCTATGGTCTCTACCACACCATATGTATACCAAAGTTAATGATTAAGCATCTGGTAATCACTGCAATAGTGTAAGCCAATAATAATCAATGGTAATCAACGCAATAGTGTAGGCCATTTAATATTAACTTTTAATCCTTGATTTTGGGAACATTGTATAGGTAGTCATCAAGTCAAAATGAGCATGATGTAGACCTTTAGCAATAGATACTCAAAACCCATATACATGGATATGATCTCTATTACCTAATGTTTTTATCCCAAAATTTGTAGAGAAATGCATAAATTAATTGCTACTAGTCATTAGAAAATGTTAACTAGTGACTCTAATTAACATCTAGTGACTCTAATTTTTACTGCAATGTGATGGGGTATGTGTCAAAAATTATTGCAATAACGAAATAAGTATGAAAGTGCACATAAAATGACACAAACATACTTGCATTCTATATTAGAATTGAAAATTGCATAAGTACAAATATAATAACACATTTGTACAAATAAATAATCACATCATAGGTCTAATCTTTGCAAGAATATAGACACTAATACTGATGGACAGCAGTAATTAAGTTTAGTCTAATACAAGAATTAAACTAAGACTGCTAAAAATTCATAAACTCTAAATAAAAGAGATAAATGAAAAAAAATCATTCGGCCATGTACAGAAACTGGCCCATCCGCCTAGCAGCAACAACAGCAAGCAAGGGGAAGGGGGAGGTGGGCGGCCCAGTGTCACACCCCAAAATTTCTATTTTGGGTTGTGCATAGAAAACACAAAATAAAATGAATGATTTCAATATTGATATAAAATTTCCCAAGTTTAGTTTAAGTCGGCGTCCATTATAATATGAAAAGTGTGAAGTTTCAAACTCTTTTTGAATTAATTTGATGGGTGGTTTCTTGATGTGAACTTTGTTTGTTGCTTCTATGTGTGTTGAGAGTGTGATGAGTTTTCAAAATACGTTTATAGTAAGTCGATTTATCTCGTGTGGCCTTTCTTCGTCTTTTTCTATAATCAAATCCTCGCTTCATCGCTTAATCCTTCTAGTGGAGTTTTTCATAACCTTATTCTTCCTATCTAAATCATTTCTTTGAGTTCATCATTCATAGATATATCTCTAAAATCTTCTCGAGAATTATTCCGGCTTTTTCTCGAAGTTGTTCCCCTTTTCGGTGAGCCTTTTCTTTTTTCTAGATCCTCTCAAATATCTTTTCATGAGCTCCAAATACTTTATTTTTGTTCATCATGCTCAAAAGCGTCTCCGAGAATTTTATCTAAATTTTCAGAGCCTTCGGGGTATTTTTCGTGGCTTAAAAATGAATTCTAGACTTTTCTAGAATTAATTTAATCCTGAAATAATTAAATACCTTGTTTTTCCATCTTCTCCAACCCTACCTATAAATGCACGGCGGTCTTCACCTCGACGCGCTGATTCCAGATCCGCAAACGCCATCCCGAGTCGCCACTCGTAGCGTTCTGTATACCTCGCCGAAGTCTGGAAAACCAAGGGTTCCGGCGAACTTCCGGCGAGCGTTTCCGGCCATCTCGATCGTCCCCGGCAGAAACCGTCTCCACCACGAGGTAGATCTCGTCGTTCTCTTCGCCGTGGTGTATCCCTTTTCTCAAATCCATCACCATTTGACTGAGTTCCCGTACGTTTTTCTTTTCCGCTCAACTATTCCGGCGAGGTGTTCCATGGACGGTTGATGTTCATCGAACTCGCGTCGCCTCTGCCTCATCCCGACCATGTCCCTGCGTGGCGGCTGCTGGCCCGCATACCTGCGCCGCCGCCGTGCGCCCCCAGGTCGCGCTCGTCCCGCTCCCGGCGCGCCGCTGCTTGCAGTCGTGCAGCAGGTGGCTGCCGCCATGGCAGTAGGCCGGCCCAGCCTCGCGCGGTCGACCAGTGGCGCGTTGTGCCGCCAGGCCGTCTCCGTCGGCCGACCAAGATCCCCTGCCGAGCCCCTTCCCTTCCCCGCGAACGGCAGCAGCAGGGCTACAGCCATGGCTGTCATGGAGGTCACGATCCATCTCAAGGTAGAAGAAGGACCTGTTCGTAATTCTTTATCTTCTGAAATCGCAGATAGGTCCTTGATCAGTTTATCGTCCGCCCGTTTCATCATTTTAAGTCCAAATCGATCCGTTCCAGTTGCGTTATTTTCATACCGTCGCGCTCTACACAGTAGTGCTAAAGTTCTTCATGTCACGTACATATAATTTTGTTTTAAGTCAAATAATTAATTGATTAATGCTTTATGTAATTGGCTTTCTAACTAAAAACAATATAGGTTTTATATCTCGGTGTTTTATATATAAAATGTTAATATGATTAAACGATACTTATCAATGTGTTTATAAATAATAAATTGTTTAGTTTAAACACATTTCATCTCGCCACACATCTATTAGTTGCATTCACATATGTAATATTATTTTGTAAAGATGAAGTTTAACTTGATTAAATTTATATACATGTTCATAAATAAAATATGACTAGAAACAACTCGATTTTGAATTCAAATTTGATGTGACTAATCCAAATTAATGTTATTCACATGATTTTCATATATTAAAAGAAGTCAAGCATGTAGGTTTATTCCAATCTTTTATATTTATAATATAAACCCACGATAATCGTTTCTTTTTTTAACGATAGCTCACATTATCGGTGATTCTTGCGTTCTCTCGATCGTAGCAACGTGTTATTTCTTTGTATGTTATTTTATTTTGCTATGATTGGTGTATTGTTCATTTTCTTCTCTTGTTTGTGTATGTGATGTTTGCTACGAGTAGAACAAGAACCGCTTGTTGGCGATGAAGATTGGAAGTTGATGACTAGAAGCAAAGCATATGAGAAAGTTGGAGCAACTATAAAAGGCAAGTATAGTTTTGGGATATGCTAGCTTTAAACCATGATCATGTGACTTGAATGATGTTTATGCAATGAACTTTAAACATGACTATTAGCAACATGTGGACTTGTGCGCAAGTGATCATCCGGACACAACCGTGCATTTGTGAGGGCTATATGGCTCGGCTTTAGTCGGTCAAAGGACCTTATCTATCTTTGTTGGTAGTTTGCCGGAATGGGAGAAACGGGGGTTGTATCGTTCGTTGGCTACTAATATTTTTAGATGAACCTTTGAAAGGCTTTTACGTGATCTCCTGTTGTTACGGGTCTAGCTAACCCATGCATTTGGAAATCATGACTTACGGTGAAAGTGTACACCTCTGCGTAGAGTAAAACGGTATATCAGCCGTGCTCACGGTCATGAGTGTAACACCCTAGGTGTTAAGCATCTTGAAAGCATGATCATTTGCATAGCATCATCATTTCATGCATGAGCAAGTTCATAATAGCATTTACTTTGAGTTGCTCTCATTTCATGCTTGTTTGATCTAGCTACTATAAGATCTTAGCTATAATGATGTTTTGGACCTAGATTGTGCCTAGATATATTTTTGACATAATTTAGGACCATGTTTGAGCTTGTGTTTCAATTTAGAAAATTTTTTATAAAATAGCCCTAGAGTGTCAAACCTCTTTGACCCATTTTGAAACTCATTTCAAAAGTGCTTGCTAGAATGGTTTTTAGCAAAAAGTTTCTATAGATGAAATGAAGTACTTTTATATAGAGCAAATGATCTGTTGTAAGTTTCTTGTGAAAAGGTTTGGAAAGGGTTCAAATAGTGCCCAACAGTTTGGGTCAAATTTGAGTCAAATTCAAACTCTCTGTTTTGACTAGTTTAGTTTGACCTTGCTTTTTTTAATTTTTAGTTTCAAATCTAGGCCGAATTAGAAAAAGTTCATATTGAGTGTTTTGTAGCTTATGAAATTTTCTACAAAGTTGATGTTTTGACTTTTTCCAAATTCTGCACGGATCTCGAGGCACGGGCCAAAAACATTCGGTTCGAAAAAAGCGGGGGGATATCGGCGGCTCGCCGGCCGACACCGCCGCCGCCGGCGTGGCCGCCGACGCACGGCCGGCCGCGTCGGCGGGCCGCCGTCGGCGTCGGCGTGTGCCGCGCGGCGGCGGCGGTGTCGGGCCGGCGAAGCCGATATCCCCCTACTGCGGCGCCGCATAAATAGGGACGACGCGCGCGCCCTCCTAACCTAGCCTCGCTCCCAGCCGCCGCAAACCGTTCGGGAACGCGAGCAGCACCGCGCCGCGCGCCATTGCCGCCCGTGTCGCGAGCTCCGCCGCCGTGGTTCGTCGCCGTCGTCGCACTAAATCGCCTCAAACCGCGTCCCTAGCTCGCTACTTCATCCTCTACTCCAATCCGACAACGAATCGAGGTAAAGGTCGGTGTAGAGCCCCCATTTCCACATCCCGAGCGCCCGCCGGCGAGCCCGCCATGGCCGCCGTTGGGGCAAACCGTCGCCTGAGCTCATGGATCGAGTTTTGGCCGCGCTTTTTCGTGTTTTAGGATCGCCTAGTGGTGCTTGAGCTCTCGAGCTAGATGGTTGAGTGAGTGTCACCGTCGTTTGCCCGGACGCCGCGTCGTCGCCGACGCGATGCCCGTGGGAGCGCCGCCGCGCGAGTCCGTCGTTCGCCGTCGTTGCCGTTAAGCTTCTAGGTTGCTTGCATGTCATTTGTTGAGCCTAGGAGAGTAGAGAACGGCCACCGGTGTGCCGTCTATCACCGAGAACGGCCGGGCGCCGACGTCCGCGCCGCCACGAAGCCGCCGTCGCCGCCGAATCCGCCGTTTCGTTAGGTTTTAGTGCAAACCAAGAGCACCATCATGACCCTCGCGTCGTAGATGAGTTTAGGTTAGCTGGTTGCCCAGTTTGGTCATCGCCGGCGAAATTCCGCCGCCGATCCGCCGCCGCGCCGCCGTGCTCTGCTTCCATGTCGCGACACGCGGGCCCCGCCCGATTTTCCTTTTCTTTTTCTTTTTCTGTTTTTCCAGTTTTGTTGAAAAGCTTTAGAAATTCATATCTTGGTCATTTTGAGTCCGTTTTGAGTGAAACAAATTTTGCCATGCTTGTTAGAAGATAGGCTACAGTATAAAATTATGAAATCCTATTTTCTGAGAACTTTTATATAGAGTTTTATTTATGGCTAGAAATGCATGGAAATTGAGGAAAATTATATCTTTTAATTGGTACAAGATAAAAATATGCTTTCTTTATGAAAAGTGCTTGTTTTTGTGAGTAGAGTCTAGGAAAAATATCATGCATGGTATGTTCTGTAGAAGAAATATGATTTTCTATTTATGTGCTTTTTGCTATGTGATCTTTAGAAATTCATAGAAAATTAAATATTAGGGTTTTGAGTGTGAAACTTGGTGTGTTTGTGTTTGATAGGTTTTAGAAGCCTTTTATACTCAAAATCTGTTGTCGACACTTTTCATAGTACAAAGTATTTTCATGCCTAGGTTTAGTGTAAACTTGTCATTTTTGTGTAGGGCTGTTTGAGCATGACCTTGCCATGAGATTTTTATGGTAGTTGTTATATTCCAAAGAAGATGCTCTAGTAATTTTTGTAGAATTTTCTGGAGTAGTTGTATATTTATTATATTTGTGATGCATGGAAAATAGGCTAGAAATATATGTTTATATGAAGGTAATGTGTATTAGTATTTTTATTATGTGTTCCTAGCATGATTATGATCTGTTAGTAAGCTTGGTTTGATCAGCTTAGTAGTTTTGACATTTTCTTGTTCTAGCATTTTATTTAATTATAGGGTGCAAGTGTAGTGTTTGCTAGGGTATGTCATTTCATGTGCTTGAAATTATCTTTTGACATGTCCAAAGAGAGGTTTATTTGGTAGATAATTACTTGGTTTACTTGCTGGTTAAGTTTGAGATAAGTTGCATGAGTAATTTGTGAGTTATGGAGGTTGTATGTGATGTTTGGGCTGAAAAACAGCCTCTGTTTTTCCCAATTTCGAGGTCGATAGGTTCGATTCAGCTCTGGACAATGTGGAATGTTTTGTAGGAAATTTTGTTAGCTTTCCATAAGTCCTAGTTCACTGAATTTGGAGTTGTAGAACTCCCCGTGTGTGATTTTTTTTAGTGACAAAGATGTCTTGCTGCCATTTCTTGTCATTAGAGAGATAAGGTGTTGCTTGATGTAGCTTGTTAGTGTTTCTTGTGTAGATTAAATTACGTTTCTGCGGAAGAGATATGCACTTACTAATAGCTTGCATCATGAAGCATTCATCCATCATACATATTGTTACTCATTGCAAGTTGATATTCATGTTATAGTAATTATATCTTTTCTCCATCATATGCATCATCTCGGGATCGGGGAAGTTCTCGAGGAGGAGGATCGAGGAGCCGGGGAGCTGTTCCAAATTGGAGTGCAGTCCGGAGGAGTCACGAGGAGACGAAGGGTCGACCGACGAGCCGACCGAGTGTCCGGAGCACGTTCCGCAACGCGTTCTGCGAGGCAAGCCCCTGAGCATTCTCGCCCTTTCCTAATTCTTCCAATTAATTTGACTTGAGTCTTTTATATGTTTCATGCATTAAGTATAGGAAATGGTTGAAAACGTTGATGCATTATGATCCTTCTTTGAAAGTTGTCCATCCTACATAGAGGTCTAGGTTAATGCTCGCACCATGTTTGCGGTGAGACAATGATTCCTGGTCACTTGAGGTTATGTTGTGAACAATCACATGGGTGATTATCAAGCCTTTGTTGAGAACCCGATAAATTAAAACATGTGAGATTGGGTGGATATTGTGGTCTTTCCACCGATCAATTAAGGACTTACTCTTTGTCGCCGTGGTCGGAAGTTGAACGTACGGCATTTAGTAGGCTCCGTGGGGTCGTGAGCCACGGCTCGTGGGAATGTTAGGGGCCGCCATGCTCGCTTTATCGCTCCTCCTTTGGTGATGGTTGGTGTGGTTAATCGGGCACAAGAAGATGCGCACGAGGGGTCGTGGTCGTTGCTTACGCTCACTTGGGTGCTCGAGAAGGAGGGGGTAGCCGGCAAGACCGAGACTTTACGCCCCGTAACGCCCCGGGAGTGATTGGGTCCGCCTTTGCAAAGTAGACCTGGTTTGTGTCGGGGTATTCGCCACCGGTTTGCAAATCGATTCGAATCGCCATCTCTCCCGGTTAGTGAGAACCCGGGATGCTTCCACGGCAATGTAGTCTTAATCACTACACTATATGTTGTTTATCATGTTGCGGTGATATAATTTTGATCAAGTTACTTATGTTTGCTATTTATTCTCTTGAGCAATGATTAATCTTGACTATACAGGACCTATGTTATATAATTAATTAAGTACCCTGTTAACTTGGAAAAATATACAAGTAGCATGCATAGGCTCACTAAATAACTTTATTTGCGAAAGTTAATGTGAGTCAGCTAAACCCCAGATAAAGCCTAGCATGATCCTTAGAATCTTTTATTTTATTTTGGGCCGGGTAAGTCTAGCCGAGTATTTTGTACTCGGGGTTTTATTCCCGTTGTTGCAAGTGAGCATGTTTACCATGGTTACTGTAAGATTTGTCTGTTTCCTGTTGATGAAGAGTAAGGCCAGGGCAAGGCAATTCTATATCCCTGTCTCATGCTGCTACAGGGATGACTATCTACTGGCACTATCTTATATTTGTTTCCTTTGAAAGACTATTTGGTTTTCGTAAACTACTGCTTCCGCACTTGAACCTGAGTTTGTAATAAATTATACTCGCACTCGATGTTTAATATATCGAATTTGGTTTGAAATACCGCGGATTTTACTACCAAGCTCAACGATCCTCGTTGTATGTTGTTGATGAGTTTGAAATCACTCTGCGATTTTCGGAATATCGGGTTTATATGGACTCAAGTGTAGACTACGATTGCTTCGGTGATTGCGAATTATACTTGATTTCTTATAAATTGGTCGGCTCTGTCACAATGAGTGGCCTTGGAACTTTTGCGTTAAAGATGATGACCTATGCTTGTTTAACAGTTCATAATTTATCGTTTATGCTCTACATTATTATGTTATAGTGATCATGGGTTTTGGGTAGATATTGCCTCTCTATATTTGCTGAGTTCGACATGTACTCACTCTTGCTATTTCCCCCACCCCCAGCCTGTTAGCAAGAGATGCACAGAAGATGGATGAAGTCACCAAGGATACTAATCGGAGTGTTTGGCATACGGAGCCCCCAGTCAACTGTCCCTGATAAGAATGGAGCCCGAGAAGTTTAGCAACCGTTTTGCGTTACTCTGATAAGTTGTAAGTGTTTGTTTAGTTATATTTTACGTTTTAAAGCATTGTTTCTGATATTTATCTATTCTGGGCTATATGTGTGGACTTTCTGGGCACACATATGGAGAGTCTGGTCTTCTTTGAAAAACCAGGCGTGATAGAATGGTATCAGAGCGGTGTTGACTGTAGGACGTATGCCTAGATAGCACTGGCCGTTTTCCAAACCTATCTTGGTCATAAAACTATTTTATCATCCCTTGGCTATTGAATTTTGAGTATTTTCTCATCCTTGTTCTATTGTATCTCCTCCTTGACAGACTTCCTTTGAGCTGTTATTGCTTACTTCCTTGGCTTTTGAATTTTGATTATTTTTCTCTTCCTTGATCTTTTGTACCTCCTCCTTGATAGCTTTCTTTGAGTTATGGAAATTCTTAACTCCTTGAGTTTTTGTTTTATGCGTTGTTTTACAAAAAAAAAAAGTTTTCTTATCCTATCTCATTCAAAAGTACGATGACCTTTCATCATGTCTAACCTGCCCTTTAGGATGACTACCATTATTGGAGAAGCACGTATAGCACTGATGATGTTTTGTGTGCTTGTCATGTTTGTTGTAATGCTGGTGTGTGGACCTTGTTCCGGTGTTTAGAAGAAGGCCCTTAAGGTAACCACATAGGGTGTACTTCCATCTTTGTTAAGTGGGGTAGAGTTCTCTCTCCACTTATCAATCTTTTATCAACCAGAATATTTGTCAATTGGTTTCTTACATCTTATCACACCTTACCATTTTTGCTTATATAACTTTATTTGGTTATCATCTTTTGCTAATAGTGGTCCTTGCTTTTCCTCCTTGTAAGGCAAAGATATAAAATCCCTTGTTACCTTTCTTGTTTACCAAACTCTTATGAACCCTCAATATCAATTCTAAATCTTAGGGATTATGACAAAAACCTTGAGCAGTAATCCTCATTGTCTCAATTGATCTTTGTTCACTCCTTTGTTTTTTTTGTTATCAATATCTGTCCCTTGCTAATATCTACTCCTTGTTGTGGTGCAAAGATATAACCAATACCTTGTTATCTTTATTGTTTATTGATCTCTTGTGAGAGACTTCAATGTTACTCCTTGCATCTCTTGATGATTGGGATAGTCTATGATATCATTCCTCATTAACCTTGTTGATGTTTATTAACTCCCTATCCCATTATTGTTTACATCATAATTCCTGAATCAAGGAAATCTTGAACACCATGAGATATGATCCATCTTCATATCGTATTTTGTTTCTATCTCGTGCATCCAATGATGCAAGACTGAAAAGCTTATCATCATCATTCTTGATTACTTTGCATCATCCTATGACGTAAAGTTGAGAAGCTTACTATCATCACTCTTGCTTGCCTTGTATCTCCCATAGTCTCTCTACTTTCTTGCCCTTTACACTTTTGGTTTATCATTTTTGATGGACCTTCAATGTTTGCCGGCACATTTCATAATGTGCAAACCAACCTTGTCTATTGGCTTAGTCTTCCCAAATGTTACTGTGGATGACTAATACTTTACCTTCCATTTTCTCGGCAATTCCAAATATGTCATTCTTTTGATATATAACATGCTTCATGGAAAATTGTCTTTGAAGATCCCATTCTTGTTTGTACTACTTAGGCCAACCTTGTCTTTTGCTTAGTCTTCCATTTGTAAACGGATGACCAAAATTCATCTTTGTTTTTCTCGCAATGCTTATATGTCATTCTTGGATATATGTCATGCCACTTGAATATCAATTCTCCTTTTCAATCTTTGTTAACTTGTAATCCTTTTATTATATACCTCATAAATCTTGAAATCAAGGAAGTGGAACACTTGAACATTCTATGTTTCCAAAGTGACTAACCTTTAGCTTTGCCATCAACCTTTGATGGTCTCCAAACAACCTTGATGATCTACTTAATCTTTCTCCCTAGTCTCTTCGAATCTCGGGACGAGATTCCTGTTAAAATGGGGTAGATTTGTCACACCCCAAAATTTCTATTTTGGGTTGTGCATAGAAAACACAAAATAAAATGAATGATTTCAATATTGATATAAAATTTCCCAAGTTTAGTTTAAGTCGGCGTCCATTATAATATGAAAAGTGTGAAGTTTCAAACTCTTTTTGAATTAATTTGATGGGTGGTTTCTTGATGTGAACTTTGTTTGTTGCTTCTATGTGTGTTGAGAGTGTGATGAGTTTTCAAAATACGTTTATAGTAAGTCGATTTATCTGTGTGGCCTTTCTTCGTCTTTTTCTATAATCAAATCCTCGCTTCATCGCTTAATCCTTCTAGTGGAGTTTTTCATAACCTTATTCTTCCTATCTAAATCATTTCTTTGAGTTCATCATTCATAGATATATCTCTAAAATCTTCTCGAGAATTATTCCGGCTTTTTTCGAAGTTGTTCCCGCTTTTCGGTGAGCCTTTTCTTTTTCTAGATCCTCTCAAATATCTTTTCATGAGCTCCAAATACTTTATTTTTGTTCATCATGCTCAAAAGCATCTCCGAGAATTTTATCTAAATTTTCAGAGCCTTCGGGGTATTTTTCGTGGCTTAAAATGAATTCTAGACTTTTCTAGAATTAATTTAATCCCGAAATAATTAAATACCTTGTTTTTCCATCTTCTCCAACCCTACCTATAAATGCACGGCGGTCTTCACCTCGACGCGATTCCAGATCCGCAAACGCCATCCCGAGTCGCCACTCGTAGCGTTCTGTATACCTCGCCGAAGTCCGGAAAACCAAGGGTTCCGGCGAACTTTTATTGAGCGTTTCCGGCCATCTCGATCGTCCCCGGCAGAAACCGTCTCCACCACGAGGTAGATCTCGTCGTTCTCTTCGCCGTGGTGTATCCCTTTTCTCAAATCCATCACCATTTGACTGAGTTCCCGTACGTTTTTCTTTCCGCTCAACTATTCCGGCGAGGTGTTCCATGGACGGTTGATGTTCATCGAACTCGCGTCGCCTCTGCCTCATCCCGACCATGTCCCTGCGTGGCGGCTGCTGGCCCGCATACCTGCGCCGCCGCCGTGCGCCCCAGGTCGCGCTCGTCCCGCTCCCGGCGCGCCGCTGCTTGCAGTCGTGCAGCAGGTGGCTGCCGCCATGGCAGTAGGCCGGCCCAGCCTCGCGCGGTCGACCAGTGGCGCGTTGTGCCGCCAGGCCGTCTCCGTCGGCCGACCAAGATCCCCGCCACACTTTTGGCCACGGCGATCACGGACGTGAGCACAACGAGATGGAAACCGAGATAACCAGAGCGGGCGAGACCCTCCGCCTTGGCTTCGCCTATTCGAATACAATCGATGCCGGTTCAGTTCGAGCTAGCACTTATGCTCGTTACAATCATCGGCAAAGAATGGCCCACTAGACATTCACGAAGACGTAAAACGACGAAGCAAAACAAATGTGTAAACGATACATGAAAACGCTTGCGCGGCCCGGTGCTTTCCTTCACCGAGCCGTCACCCCATTGCTCCGCATCGTGTGACATCTCCCCTCGAGGTGCGGCTTGCCCCCAAGCCTCGCGGCGTCGGGAACCGGCCTTGACGACGCTGTAGTCCTCCCAGGTGGTTGCCGATGGATGGAGCAGGACCAACTGATCTTCACACCGTATGGCAAGATTGCCCCGCTTCACCAACCTCAAGCGCCAAGAATGCATTGAGGGATCGACCGCCGCCTCCGTGTCGGCTACACCGGTAGTGTATCAAACACAGAGTGTAATTCGGTGTGAACGGCTTCAGCCGGGAAATGTGGAACACAGGGTGAATCAATGCCGAGTCCGAAGCCGTATGTAGGCCACGCCACCTACTTTCTCCAAAGACCTTGTATGGTCCATAGAACTTTGCGACTAACTTGGGATATGGCGGTTGGCAACCGAAGATTGAGTATAGGGTTGAGTTTGAGCAAGACTTGATCGCCAACAAAGAAATTCATAATGCTTCCTTTTGCGGTCAAGAATCGCCTTCATACGGTTTTGGGCTCTCTCAATTGTCGCTTCAAAGCTTCCAAGTGCCGCTCTCTATTCTCAATGATCTCTGAATCGCTGAAGTGTATCTCGATGGTATAGTTGGTACTCGATCCAATGTTTGGTTCATACCCAAAAAGAGCTTTGAAGGGAGAGCAACCCAATGCCGAGTGGTGTGCTGAATTGTACCACAACTGAGCCAAAGAGAGCCATTTGCTCCATGTTGAAGGTGATGCTTGCACTGAGCATCTCAAATACATTTCCATGCATTGATTAACCCGTTCAGTTTGGCCATCTGCTTCGTGGTGGTAAGAAGTGGAGAAATTGAGTTGAACATCGTGCGCCTTGAACAAATTGCTTTCCACACTTTACCGAGAAAGATTGATCTCTCGTCATTACACTATTTTTCTTGGGAGCCCGTGTATTTTCACCACATTATCCGTAAATAGTTGAGCAATGTCAGCTGCAATGTATGGGTGTTTCACAGGAATGAAGTGGGCATACTTACTGAGTCTGTCGACCACTACCATTATGACAGAATAACCATGAGATTTGGGGAGGCCTTCTACAAAATCCATGGTGATTTCCCCCGCTAATTCTTCAGAATGGGTAGTGGTTGGAGTAGGCCCATGGGGTAGGAATTGCTGTGTTTAGCTTGTTGACAAGTAATGCACTGCTTGATGTAAGATTCTACATCTTGTTTGAGGCCCTTCCATGCAAATTGCTTTCTGATCTTGTAATATGTAGCTGTGGTTCCTGAATGCCCACCTAGAGGACTTGAGTGAAAGGCAAAGAATCAGCCTTAGTTTGTAGAGTCGAGTTCTCGCCAATCCAAACTTTGTCAAGTGCAGTTCGATGAGTCCATTGTCATAGCCGTATCCCCGTGGATCTCGACTGAGACTCATAGCCTCACGAATTAACATTTGGGCATGTGGATCAAGAGGCATAGGAGTTGACCACCTCCTGAATCCATAGTGGTGTCACTGCAGATACTGTTTGAAGTGCCATGAGATGTGCTACTCGGGACAGGGCATCTGCAGCTGCATTTTCCTTTCCTTTTCTGTAAACAATCTTGAACTGAAGACCCATGAGCCTAGTCATTGCTTTTCGTTGCATGTCAGAGTGCAGATTTTGCTCATTCAAGTAAGATAAGGATTTATGGTCGTTGAGGATGATAAATTCCTGTCTTTCAATATAGTGTCTCCATCTTTCAACAGCTATAATGAGGGCTAGAAATTCTTTCTCATAGATGGATAATTCTCTCTGTGTTTTGGACCTAGAGCTTTGCTCGATAAACAACCGGCTTGCCTTGTCGCATGAGGACAAAGACCCACTCCTTCCCCGACATGCACTGCTTCAATTGTGAATGTATCGTAGAAATTTGGTAAGGTGAGAACTGGGCCTTTGTCATAGCCATTTTGTTTGTTCAAAAGTCATGTCATTATAATGAGGTCCATTGAATTGTTTTTTGCTTGAGAAGATTTGTCAATGGTTTTGTCAAGATGCCATAACTTTTGATGAATCTTCTATAGTAGCCTGTGAGGCCCAAGAATGCCCTCAGCTCAGTAATAGATGTAGGAGTAGGCCATTGGAGCATTGCTTGTATTTTGGATGGATCAGTGGAAACCCCTTTAGCTGAGATGATGTGGCCTAAGTATTCCAAGCTGTCTTGTGCAAATGAACATTTGCTTTTCTTGAGGTAAAGCTTGTGTTTCTGAAATGTTCCAAAGATTTGCTCTAGATGGAGAGCATGGTCTTCCAGATTTGAACTGTATATTAATATGTCATCGAGGAAGACTAGCACAAACTGTCTCAAAAATGGTTTGAGAATGTGGTTCATCAAACATTGGAAGGTTGTAGGGGCGTTTGTTAGCCCAAAAGGCATAACCTTGAACTGGTAGTGTCCTTGGTGAGTTTTAAAAGCTGTTTTGATTTCATCTTCTGGCACCATCCTAACTTGGTGGTACCCAGCTTTCATATCTAGCTTTGTAAAATACTTAGCTCCAGCTAGTTCCTCCAATATCTCTTCAATCACTGGCATGGGGAACCTATTCTTGATTGTTAGTGCATTTAATTTTCTGTAGTCAACACAGAAACGCCAACTGCCATCCTTTTTTTTTACTAGTAGCACAGGTGATGCAAATGGACTGTGACTATGTGTTATCAATCCAGATTGCAAGAGATCTTGGACTTGGTTCTCAATTTCGGTCTTATGATGGGGAGAGTAGTGGGGTTTTGGAATTTGGTGGAACAAATCCCCTCGTAGTAATGGTATGGAATGGTCATAGGTTCTTTGTGGTGGTAGGGAAGTTGGGTTTTGGAAGACATCTCGCATAGGTGAGCAAGATGTCCGCAAATAGGGTGGCTATTTAGCCGCTTTTGTTTGTGGTGGTAGCCGTGGTATAGGATCTAGGAGGACATAGGCCCAGAGGTCATTGCCTTTGGCTGAATTTTTGGATCTTGTGTGCCGATATAGGTGTAACCGACAAAGGTTTGTCCTGTACTCCTTGTATTGTAACAGTCTCGCCTTTGCCTCCGTGAAATGTAGTGTCTTTTGTCCCCGTCACAATTCATAGGGTCTGTGACTATTGAGCCAATCAATCCCAAGAATGGCATCATAGGGATGCATGTCCAGCATCACCATATCGGCTTGTTAAGGTATGACCCCAGCAATACCATCCGAGCCGCTTGACCATTTTGTTTGTGAGGATGTGCTCTCCATTTGCCAAGGTGGGATTGGGACTTGGTAATTTGGTTAGTTCCACAAAAGTTCGAACTAATGAAACTATGGGAACTTCCACTCGCCCATCGGCATAATCATAACCTTGTCTTGCACCTTTGCTTTGATTTTGAGGCAATCATTTTGATCGCAAGACTAGATAATGCATTGATAGACAAAGAGCCAAACTCTTGTTGCAAGTTTGCTTGTTGTGCCAAATCCTGTCCAGAAAGCATCTTCCACAAACTAGATTGTTTAGGACCTCATCCGATAATGGTCTATTTGGGTCATCCGTATCATTGATGACCAAGGCATTGGCTTGGGATTTATTTCTCTTAGTGCACACTTCCAAGTGCCCTGGCACAAATTTGTCACCACAACTATAGCATAAGCCATTTTGCTTTCTGTAATCCCTGAGCTGTCTATCTTTCCAAGAGGTAGAAAATTGCTGCTGTTGTGGTTTAGTATCCCATTTAGCTGCTGCATAGGGTTTCTGCTGCAGAAAAGATTTGCTTCCTTTCTTCTTTGCTCGGCCCGTAATTCCTTCTTGAATTTTGGCAATTGTGGATGCTCTAATAACAAGGGGCATCCGGGGCTCCACTACTCTCGGTTCATCTTTAAGACCCATGACATATTTCTGTGTGAAAAATAAGTCATCATAGCTAGAATTGTGCATTATGATGTTGAATTGTAGAGCATTGAAATGAGTTGTATACTCATCTACTGGTCCAGTCTGTTTGTAGTCTAATAATTCATGCATTGCTGATCTGAGGTCATCTGCACCAAATTCTTGCTCAACAAAGATACCACGATTCTTGCCGCCAACCGACAGCTTGTGTTTCGCTTTTGTAAGCTTGCCACCATTTGCCCGCATTTTCTCCTCGGTTAATCGTAGGCGGCTGACCCACATCCCTTCGGTATACCGCATGCTGAAAATATCCAACACGCTTGTCCCGCCACACTTTTGGGTCTTGGCCTTCAAAAATTGGAAATTGCATCTTAGGTAGGACCTGCTGGTATCTATTTTGGTTACTCTCACCAAGAGGTGGCCTTGTTCTGTTAGTGTCCGGTGGAGGCCCGTGGAGTCCTATTTGGTGGTCCGGATGGTTCTCCTTGAATGTCTCCCTTTCCTTTATCTTTGGCAAAGATGTTCTCAAAGACAGGGATTTCTTCGTATTCCGATTCTTCTCCACTACTTCATGACTCTTCATCAAACCTTGCTTCAGTTCTCATTTGCCTTAGTGTCGAGGCCGCTCTGACTTGCCCAAGGATCTAACTTGTGAAGCTATCGGCCTTTTGTTGGTCGCATAAGAATCCATGGCGTATCCATGAATGTCCAACTGAGTCTTGACCTCGCCGCGCACTACACCCATCTCATGCATCCGTAAATAAAAGATCAAAATTTTTCCATGACTTTGTCCCATCGAGCATTGTCCGATGTGCCGCTTCTTCCCATGGCTTCCAAAATGATTAAGTCCGAGGTGATGGGTCGGATCGGGCGCCGTGTTGTAAAGCTTAGGTACTTGCGATCGTTGGATGGTTTGTTGGGCACGGGATCACGCCGGTTACGGAATTTTACATGGGTACTTGTCCCAAAACCCTCACCACCAGATCAACAAAGAAAGGTCGAAATTTCGACTTTAGGCTAAGATGTCGCATCGATTGAGATCCGGTGACGGAATTACGGTAGCTTCAACTAGATGCGTCGGATTACTCGCACCACGCTTCGTCCAAAGTGAACCCAACCGGAGCCTTTTGATTCAACACAACAGAGTCGAACGGGCAAAAACGACCGACCAGATCGAGACCCAACGCCGAAAGCACCTAAAGGGCGATGAACTCCGCAACTCCGTAATCAAGAGAAACGTGCAATAGGATGGAACATGGAACCAAATACGGAGAAGGGTGCACACCGACGGATTGGGGGTGGGACGGGTAGGGATCGACGATTCCTCACCGGATTTTGGCGACGCACGACGTGGCCGAACCGGTAACTAGCGTCAAGTTGGAGCGCTGGCGCTCTGCACCCACACACGCCGGAGGATCGGACGGCTCGGGTACCACTTGTCACACCCTTTGGCCACGGCGATCGCGGACGTGGAGCACAACGAGATGGAAACCGAGATAACCGGGAGCGGGCGGGGAAGACCCCTCTCGCTTGGCCCGCTTCTATTCGTAATACAATCGATGCCGGGTTCAGGTTCGAGCTAGCACTTATGTGCTCGTTACAATCAGCGGCGGAATGGCCCACTAGACGATTCGAAGACGTAAACGACGGCAAAACAAATGTGTAAACGATACATGAAAACGCTTGCGGCTCACCGGTGCTTTCCTTCTCACCGAGCCGTCACCCCATTGTCGGCATCGACAATCCCCTGCCGCCCCCCTTCCCTTCCCCGACGGCGGCCCAGCGGGGGCTACAGACCATGGTCATCATGGAGGTCACGATCCATCTCAAGGTAGAAGAAGGACCTGTTCGTAATTCTTT
This sequence comes from Hyparrhenia diplandra, assembly GCA_015847255.1. Lineage (NCBI taxonomy): Eukaryota > Viridiplantae > Streptophyta > Magnoliopsida > Poales > Poaceae > Hyparrhenia > Hyparrhenia diplandra. Next base: position 14,072 of record JADLZK010010688.1, on the reverse strand, counting down.
ATCTTCTGAAATCGCAGATAGGTCCTTGATCAGTTTATCGTCCGCCGTTTCATCATTTTAAGTCCAAATCGATCCGTTCCAGTTGCGTTAGTTTCATACCGTCGCGCTCTACACAGTAGTGCTAAAGTTCTTCATGTCACGCACATATAATTTTGTTTAAGTCAAATAATTAATTGATTAATGCTTTATGTAATTGGCTTTCTAACTAAAAAAACAATATAGGTTTTATATCTCTGTTTTATATATAAAATGTTAATATGATTAAACGATACTTATCAATGTGTTTATAAATAATAAATTGTTTAGTTTAAACACATTTCATCTGCCACACATCTATTAGTTGCATTCACATATATAATATTATTTTGTAAAGATGAAGTTTAACTTGATTAAATTTATATACATGTTCATAAATAAAATATGACTAGAAACAACTTCGATTTTGAATTCAAATTTGATGTGACTAATCCAAATTAATGTTATTCACATGATTTTCATATATTAAAAGAAGTCAAGCATGTAGGTTTATTCCAATCTTTTATATTTATAATATAAACCCACGATAGTCGTTTTTTTAACGATAGCTCATTATCGACGATTCTTATGCGTTTCTCTCGATCGTAGCAACGTGTTATATCTTTGTATGTTATTTTATTTTGCTATGATTGGTGTATTGTTCATTTTGTTCTCTTGTTTGTGTATATGATGTTTGCTTCGAGTAGAACAAGAACCGCTTGTTGGCGGCGAAGATTGGAAGTTGATGACTAGAGGCAAAGCATATGAGAAAGTTGGAGCAACTATAAAAGGCAAGTATAGTTTTGGGATATGCTAGCTTTAAACCATGATCATGTGACTTGAATGATGTTTATGCAATGAACTTTAAACATGACTATTAGCAACATGTGGACTTGTGCGCAAGTGATCATCCGGGACAACCGCATAGCCTATGAGGGCTATATGGCTTCGCTTTAGTCGGTCAAAGGACCTTATCTATCTTTGTTGGTAGTTTGCCGGAATGGGAGAAACGGGGTTGTATCGCCTGTTGGCTACTAATATTTTTTAGATGAACCTTTGAAAGGCTTTATGTGATCTCCGGTGTTCTGGGGTCTAGCTAACCCATGCATTTGGAAATCATGACTTACAAGCTGAAAGTGTACACCTCTCAAAGCAGAGTAAAATCGATATATCACCCGTGCTCATGGTCATGAGCGCCTTGAAACTTTTATGTTAAAGATGATGACCTATGCTTGTTTAACAGCTCATAATTTATCGCTTATGCTCTACATTATTATGTTATAGTGATCATGGGTTTTGGGTAGATATTGCCTTGCTATATTTGTCGAGTTCGACATGGACTCACTCTTACTATTTCCCCACCCCCACTGTTAGCAAGAGATGCAATGTAAGATGGATGAAGTCACCAAGGATACTAATCGGAGTGTTTGACATACGGAGCCCCCAAATAATCGTCTCCCTCGATAAGAATGGAGCCCGAGAAGTTTAGCAACCGCTCAAGTTACCCGATAAGTTGTAAGTGTTTGTTTAGTTATATTTTACGTTTTAAAAAGCATTGTTTCGATATTTATCTATTCCGGGCTATATGTGTGGACTTTCGGGCACACATATGGAGAGTCTGGTCTTCTTTGAAAACCAGCGACACCCACCGCACTCACACCGCACGCCTGCTAACGCAACGCCACCGCCCCGTCCCTCCCCTCAGTTCCGATAAGCCGCCAGCTAGGTTTCAACCCTAATCGCCCCAATCGATCGGTGCCCGGGGTAGGAACCGCCGCCGCCGCTCTTGTCAGCGCGCCCCGCCGAGCCTAGACGCGGACGCCCGCCGCCGTGGGCTCACGACGCCGCCGGGAAGCCTCCGCGGGCCCGTGGCATGCGCACCGCCGCACGGCTCACCGCGTCGACGCCACTTGCCGCTTCGCCCAGCGCCGCACGTCGCCGCGTACGCCGCCGCCGGGCTCGCCAGCGCCTATGGCGCGTCGCGCCATCGCACGCCGCGGCTCAGCTCCGCTGAGGTCCGGTCCGCTCGCCAGATTGGCACGCCGCGGTTACCGCCGATACCGCACAACCGCCGGCCACCGTCTTTCGCCATAGACCCGCCGCCGCCAAGTCCTCTCGCCACCGCACGGGTGACCGTGCAGATCGGGAAGGGCGCGCCACCGCCCCCAACTCAACTTCGCCGTCAACTTCGGGCCGGTGGCTTCCTCCCTTTAGCGTATCGGGAAGGGCGCCGCTCAGCTCAAAGCCGAAGGTGGAGCGCGCCTCCCCAAAAAGGAGAAGGATCACCTCCGCCACCGCCGGTGCTTTGGCCGCCATGGCTGTTCACCCGCCCGTGGGGTCGCCGTTCACGCGAGGATACGCCCACGCGCGTGTGGACGGACCTTGCGGCGAGCCTCGTAGAGACGAAGATGCAAAGCAGCATGGATCCTGCGCAGCCGCCGCTATTGGTGCCCAGTTGAAATTCCGGTCATGTCCGGCCACGGTGATGGATTCCCCAAGACCGACGGTGCCGGCGCCGCAACGGTAACGCACTACGGCGACCCCGGATGACGCCCGCGAGCACCATTGACACCACGGGTCTCCCCAAGGAGATTCCGAAATATGAGCAGCCAGCTCGTTGCGGATGTAGTCGTCATCGAAGGCGAGGCCGAGACGATGAGCGCGGTAGAGGACCATGAAGATCATGCGAAGAACAAGCATCGCAGAGGAACGTAAGTCATCTGAGGCATTGCTACCTTGCACTTGCGCTTTCCACTCCGGGCGATGAATTTCTCCTGGGCCACCTGACGGCCACCAACGAGGGACGCCCTTCTTTCTGACGGTCGCCGGCGATCGAACTCCGGCGATCTTCTTCCACAAAGAATCGCCCCGGCCTTCTCTCGTTGTAGAGCGCGATAACGTGTTGTAAATTGCAATGGAACAAGTAGCAAATGAAGTAGTGGAAGTGATTAACTTTATTGATGAACACAGTTACATATATATAGTACATGCCAAATAGTCGGTTTCAGATGTGCGTAATGTAAATGGTGGAGCGCCCTAGCGCCAAGTAACCACAAGTTAGCAGTTGCTAATCCTCCACTAAGTACCACTTAATTGATCATTAAGGAATATTAGAAATATTCTCAACAAGATGAAGGGAGATTGAGCCCGAAGTGGCTTTGTAATTTCCTTTTATTTTTCCTTCCATTTTCCATTTCCTTCTTCTTTTTTTATTATTTCATGTGTACATCATATATATATTTATATATATTTATTTATTCAAGCACTTGGGTTTCTATTCTCTAGACTTATATTGAGAATATTTATTCCCTTGTGCCATTATATATAAATATATATATAGTTTGGGAAGATGGTACACACGTGTCTCGATATTTTATTCCCGTGAGAAAATCCGTAAATCATTTCTCATGCAATATACTTCCATAAACAAAATCTAGAACTTACCTTGCATCCTTTGCAACCATAAAGCTCAACAAGCAACAAACAAAGTTTCCTATTTTCTAGATGGTGAGAGTTTGAGATGCGTGGTTTTCAAGACAGGTTTCGGTTTAGCGGCAATTAATTCAAGTTTTAGTTGTAATTCGAAAAGTTCAAATTTTTAGTGAATTTTAAAATGATGCAAAAACACCGGTGTTACATTCGTGTTGTGACATTACCGACGCTGCGGGCCGGGCGAGCGGCCGCACAGGGCGACGGTTGGTCCCACAAGACCAATACGCCCAATAATAGGAGGTCATTATAGACACGTGTTCATGTAACGCCGCCCGTTTTCTTAATCCAGACGCTGCCGCTGGTCGGGCACAGACGCTGCTACGGCAGACGCTTTTGAAACATAGTGTTCGCATAATTCAACGTATCTCGACACGCCGCTTTCATCACAGGGCGCATTTTCGAAACCGACGACCGTGGATGCAACCCTAATTCAGACGCCACGCTTTTGCTTACGCACACCTTTTTCCGCCGCCCGTCTGTCGCTACGAGTATTACGTGACGCGCGTTGATTCACGCACTCGGCGTGGTTGAGAACCGTCCGTGTTGCTTGACACGGCGAGTACGCTGCGTCCGCAGATAACGACGCTTGGAACATGCAAAGGGTCTATAACGGTCACTTAAATTAAAGTCGCCGCGTTATTTTCGTGACGAGTTGTGTTAGGAGGGTGTCCGTACATGTCGCAACCACTACCGACGCCGCTTATTATTTTCGGGACGAGTTGTGTTAGCAGGTGTCCGTATATGTCGCAACCACTACCGACGCCAGCGTTTATTTTCAGACGAGTTGTGTTAGCGGTGTCTCAGACATGTCGCAGCTACTACCGACGCCGCTTTTTTTTTGGACGAGTTGTGTTAGCAGGTGTGTCCGTACATGTCTCACCACTACCGACGCCAGATAGTTTCTTTGCATTTCCAGATGTGTTAGCGGTGTCTCGTACATGTCGCAACCGCTACCGACGCGTGGTGTTGGCATTTCTTAACGTTGTTACTAAAAATAGATATGAAACCTATCCCTGGCAACGGCGCCAGAAATGCTTGTTGGCATTTCTTAACGTCGTTACTAAAAATAGATATGAAACCTATTCCCGGCAACAACGGCGTCGAAATGCTTTGTTGACATTTCTTAGCGCAATCACTAGAAACAGGTTTAGAACCCATCTCTAATGGCGACGCTTAGGAAATGTGCCGCCGATATCACTAAGTGGAACCACCGTGTTTGATAACGCACTTTCAATCAACGGTGATAGATCTTGCCTTAGTTGATATTTCATCCGCAAGCGCACGGATCTATCATCATTGTAGCATTTCACCCGGAAGTATTCAAGTGTATCGTTATTTATATTTTCCTAAAGGAAGGCATGTTGTATAAGAAGTAGCATGGCATCCGGATGATGAAATGTGTGCACGCTAAGACCAACTTGATCATAACAGGGTAAGCAATACGGTTTTATAGATAGTGTGACACACACATTGAATCCACCAGAAAGGATAAATAAAATAGATAAAGAATAAAACGAATGTCCTATGGAGTAATCTAATGTATTCTAGTCATGGTCTTACAATGAATAGTTAGGATCATATGCTAACACGATATGAGCATGGTTATGTCTAGGGATAACGGGGAGACTTCCCGGTACCATCCGGCCCAATGGAAAGCATTTACGAACTCCTACATCACATGCGAACGTGGAGGGATTACAAGGGATGGACGGGTTGTCACAACCCCCTCCGCCACCCTCACGACCGTGGCATGCTCTCATATTCGAAGGTGTCGTAATACCCGGCACCATGCCCGCGTACGAGAGCACTACTCTTGTCCCCCAGGATCCCCACCCTACGGATGGATCGGACTAAGACAAGAGCAAACCCGAAAGAACGACGAACCGTTATCCCATCTATAATCATGTTATGCATACGATGATCGATGAAGAACAAATATGAACACGTTAAGATTATGATATACAAACTATATGCTAGTTCATATACCAACACTAGAACATGAACAAGACTATACTCTAATTCATAAGTTAGACCATGATCATAGAAATAGGACTTGCACAATGGAGAAAGATCCATGGAAGATATATATTACCAAAGCTCACTTTGCTCCAAGATTACAAGTCCTCCTCTTGTAGCGCTTCTACTCCAATGCTAGCCAAATAAGAAGAAGAAGAAGAAGAAGTGGAGGTGGAGAGTGAGGTGGAGAGTGTGAGTGTCTTTGGTGTGGTGACTCCAAGTGTAGTGTGTGGAATGAGGGAGAGAGAGGAGGTATTTATACACAAGAGAGAGTGAGCTAAATGACGAAATCATAGCCTATAGCATTTCTCTTTTCTTTTAAATTAGATTCCCGGATGTCAAGTATCTCTTTGGACGAAATCATAGTAAATCTATTTTTACCATATCATACTTGGCAACAACTTAGACCGGATAGAGCTTATGCAACCCACATGAATCAGGTTTTTTTTTTTAGGATGAGTTTTTAGACTTAGCCACTAAACCCAAACTTTAGAGAAATTCGAATTATAAACTAGGCAATGTGCAAAGCATAAGACAGAGGAACTATTCATCATTTCAACAGGGATTAAGACTAAACATTTTCATAGCTCATATGTATATACATGAAAGCACAAGAAGAGCTACTTATTCTATTTTTGGATTTTTTTAAATGCAAAAATGCTGGAATTTAAACATGCCAAAATAAAATAAAATTTGTTTGAAAATAAATATGCAATGCAATGATACCCGCGGGGGTCCTCCCCAAGCTATCTCGAGGCCTCATCGATCCGGATCGAAGCCCTGGTGCCTCCGTAATGCTTCCCTCGCGTGCGCTATGAGTAGCCATGTTTGCCTCGAGCCGATCCCATCGTTGCTTGTTCGATATTCCTAGTTTTGCCGCCACCGATGGGTGTTCTCCGCACATGAGTGTTAAGTGTATGCTCAATGTTACCCTCGCGGCGAACGCCGAGGTTCTCAGAGCCGCACGTTGATAGCCTCCAAACTCCGTATATACCGATGGTCTTGGCCGACTTCGGGGCATACCCTGAGCCGCCGGAAAGGTCCACCATGTTGGCCTTCCATGCTTTTGAATCTCCTTCGTGCCACTTTGATGGTGCAAAGGCCATGGGTGGAGGTTCCCACCTTGGATCATACCCCCATGAACCCCGGGGTCCCCAAAGGATAGAACCCTCCTGCCGGGGCGTCACAAGCCGTGGGTGGTGGCGTGAAGTATGCTGCATGAGAACTCGAGCCAGCCTTTGGCCTCCCCGACACCGCGGTAGAATCGGCCGGGCCTCTCTCCGCGCGTACACTATCGCCAGCCTCGAGCTCAAAAGTCAAAAGATCGGCTTTTATACAATCAGATCCCGGTTAGGTAACCGAATCACGCTTGTATAGCCAGAAAAGTATGCGCAAAGCTCTCCGTCGCTAGTGTCTTTGCTAGGTGCCCAACTACTAGTCGTCGGCGGCGATCCGACTCACGGGGTGTGGATATGTACTCAATATGCTCGTTGTCCAATGCCCCAATCGCAGGCGTGCGTGTGATAATCGATGTGCGGTGGCCCCGGAACAAAGAAACTTTGGTTCTAATATGGTGAAGGTTCCACGCACATCTCTACCACCGGGGGCTACTTTCACCTTATCGACAACGGCATAGAGAAGCTTAAGCTCGCCTCTCATTCACCCATCTAACCCCGTGCCTAGGAAACAGTGCCAAAGATATCCAGCGATGAATGAATTTAAGTGATGGGTCTTTGGATTTGTGAGTGGCGAGGCTTGAAGACACCGGGTCTCGTGAGCACCGTAATCTCTTCCCAAAACTGGGTCGAACGGCCGGCAAAGCAAAGATCCACATCTAGTGCACATCTATAACTAAAGCCCAAGTGACTAGCTAGTTCCGCCCACTTGATATGATAAGAACGACCTAAAAGGCGAAAAGAAATGCCTAGCTTGTCCTCTACCAAAGTGCATAGAAATTGGATTGTTAGGAGGCGAGAACCTTCCTCCTCGAGAGGGGATAATCCTCGTCACCCGATCGCTTTCCAAATAGTACGGAATTCATCGTCCATACCGTTTGTTCGAGAAGGTCTGTCGATCCGGGCGTGTGTTGGAACACACACGGTCCTTGAGTAGGAGATAGGCTTGCATCTCGGGTTCCCGATGTCGAGGTATGGAGCATCGGCCGTCGAGTCGGGGAGCTTGAGCTTCTTCCTCCCCGACCGGTGCGGCATCTTCTTGCATGGGGAGCTTTCTTGCTCATCGAGGTTGAAGGAGCTCGTGCTTGTGTGCCATGAGCTATGCCTTGACGACCGCCTCAACCCGAAAATCTTCCCGCTTTCTTCATGGCTCTTGCAAAACGATTGAGCAAAAACCTCGGGTGTGCAAGGGTTAGATGAAAGTATGAACTTTCACACCCGCGATTTTGCTTGACACAATATTTTTGGTGGAGAAATTAAGTGTAGAGCAAAGTGGGAGAGAGTGTGAGAGTGAGAAAGAGTGAGAATGGAAGGTGGGTGCTCTCACACCGGTGCCCAAGCTATTTATAGCCGAAAGCAACCGACCGAGGGCCATGCCATGCAACGGATAGGAGCCGTTGGCAAAGGCGGGACCGTGGCCGCTGCGCCCCGAAGACATGGGTCGGGGGCGCACCTTGGGGTGCGACCGCACCACTGCCCGGCGGCGGCTTGGTTAAATTTTGTCGGGCGTGCACAACGGTCATGAAAAAGTTTGTGACCAGATTGTTTGCTCCGCCGGTTCGGCCGTTTTCTCCGTTTTTGATTTTCTCTAAAAGTTTTTATTTTTTTATATATACTACAAATTTATTTTGAAAATATATTTTTATCTAGGAAACATTTTTCTTGCTTTTCCATAGAAAAATTTATTTTATTTATAAAGATCTTTATTTTAGTTTTTGAAAATATTTACTTATAGATTTTTATGTAATAAATATTTTTGTTTTGTTTTGATAATAAAATATTTTATAAAATATATATATATATATATATATATATATATATATATATATATATATATATTTATACCCCATTTTTTAGGGGGCAGACTCTTCCTTGATCATGGCGAGAGAGTATGCGCTCCTGGGTTTGGTCGATCCCCAACACACACCTGCTTGGTCTTGATGATGATACTTGGTGTGTTGTTGCTTGTACCCAATGAATGGGCACTTTACCGCCTTATCTCTCATGGAAGATGATGAAGCCCTTCCCCAAGCCGATATCGGCCTTGGCGGTGTAGAAATGGCCTTCCTCTGGAGAGACACATCACTCCTTCGGGCCCATGTCTAGGACCATGAAGTCTGCGGGGATGTATTCATCTTTAATTTTGATCGGCATGTCTTGAGGAATTCCCTCGCCTGCCGTGTTGTTTGATCTGCCATTTGGAGGACAAAGCTTGCGAGGAGCAAGTGTCCCACCATGGATTCTTGAAGGTAGCCTTGGACATCACATTAATGCCGGCCCCAAGTCACAAAATGCATTGGCGAAGATGTGGGGGCCAATGGCAATAACCGATGATCGGACGCCGGGGTCTCCTTCTTGGCAATGAACGGCGAGTCCACGGGGATCTTTGCCGGCTCTTTGGGTTGACTGAGCCTCGGTGATATCATGTTGACTGACTCGTCGCGGGACCTCGAGGGTTGCCAGGATCCTTCCCAAGTCGTTAATCGGCACTTGGGCGACAATGCGGGATAGCCGCGTGTTTCCATCATTTTATTGAAGCTCAATTGATTCTTCACGGCCGATGTCAACCCTTCGACTTGTTATTCACCCCTTCTTGGATTTTATCTTGATAGCTCATCTTTTTGGTGAGGTTTTCATTGATCTTGGCTTGGCCCAACACTGTGTCGCTTTAGTGAAGGGCGGCGGGCTATAGTGGGATTATAGCCGCGCTTGCCTTGGAATGGTGGGCGGGACTGGTTGTTCGGCTTTGCGAGGTTGGCGATACCGTTGTTGTTGATAAATGCTGCTTCTTCCGCGGGTCTCCGGGCGGTTATCCCCTCGGTGGCCAACTTCATCACGGGTCTCACATGTCATGTGTAAGTCCGTGGCGGCGGGCGCGGTGAGTATTTGAGTCTGTGCTGCGCTCATCCGGCACTTCTTGACAATAGATCCATTTTGTGGCAAGCATATCCGCCTCCTTCACGGGATGCATGCCTTTTTGTGTTTTTAGGTGGGGTTACGTCCTCCCCGGCTACGGTTTGCCACCATCTTGTCAATCAGTCGTTGCCCATCAATGGTGAGTGACAAGAATCGCCACCCGGCGGTGGCGTCGAGGTGCCCCTTGATATGGCGTGAGACCATTATAGGATTACGGAGCACCGGCCAATTCTCCATTCCGCGGTGCGGACATGCTTGAATGTATTCTTGCAGCCTTTCCCACGCCTCGGGATGGGTTCCATTGAATGGCCGGCGGAAGTTGGCGATTCTTCCCCTCGGGGCATTGGTTTTACCCATGGGGAAGAACTTAGCTAGGAACGCCAGTGGAGCATTTGCCCACGTATTTCGCTTCCTTGTCCTTGTAGAACCCTTTGTTTAGCTTTCCCCCACGAGGAGAAAGGAAACGGTAGCCTGACTGCGTTAGGTTCGGCGTCCATGATGACTAATTATGCTTGTCGCACAGCTCAAGGAAGTGTTGGAGATGTGCGTTGGCATCCTCGCTAGCCGATCCACGAAGGGCGCTGCGCACCATAGTGATTAGCCCGGTCGCGGCTCGAAGTTCTTATCGCAACATTAACCACCGCCCGGTGGGCACGTTGGCAACAAAAGCGGGAGGAGAAATCGCGGGGCGACTTTTGAGCCATGGCTTGCGATTCGAGTTAGTGCGAGGGGTGTCGATCTCTCAAGCGCCGAGGTTCGGTGAAGAAGAAGAGGTGCGAGACCTGTTCTTCCTTAGAGTGCCTCGGGATTCTCGGTGAAGTTTGTCGGCGGGTTGAAAACCTCGACATACACTATCACATTTTCATCCACAGAGGAAAAACATAAAATATTAGCTGTGTATGAGCAAGTGGTTATCACGCATGCACATTTCATATTCATAACCTAGTGATTTCTTATAACAATGCCTTCCCAAGAACGCCGAGAAATGCTTGTTGGCATTTCTTAACGTTGTTACTAAAAATAGATATGAAACCTATCCCCGATAACGGCGCCCGGCAATGCTTGTTGGCATTTTCTTAACGTCGTTACTAAAATAGAGATATGAAACCTATTCCCCGGCGTCGAAATGCTTTGTTGACATTTCTTAGCGCAATCACTAGAAAGCAGTTTTGAACCCATCTCTAATGGCGACGCTAGGAAATGTGCGTCGATATCACTAAGTGGAACCACCGTCGGGTGATAACGCACTTTCAATCAACGGTGATAGATCTTGCCTTAGTTGATATTTCATCATGGCGCGCGCGGATCTATCATTGTAGCATTTCACCCTAAGTATTGTGGTATCGTTATTTATATTTTCCAAAGGAAGGCATGTTGTATAAAGTAGCATGGCATCCGGATGATGAAATGTGTGCACGCTAAGACCAACTTGATCATAGCACAGGGTAAGCAATACGGTTTATAGATAGTGTGACACACACATTGGAATCCACCGAGGAAAGGATAAATAAAATAGATAAAGAATAAACGAATGTCCTATGGAGTAATCTAATGTATTCTAGTCATGGTCTTACAATGAATAGTTAGGATCATATGCTAACACGATATGAGCATGGTTATGTCTAGGATAATGGGAGACTTCGGTACCATCCGTGTAATGGAAAGCATTTGCGAACTCCTACATCACATGCGGCGACGGGAGGGATTACAAGGGACGGGGCGGGGCTGTCACAACCGCACTACCCTCCGCGACCGTGGCATGCTCTCATATTCGAAGGTGTAAGAATACAGGGCACCATGCCAGCGTGCCAAAGCACTACTCTTTGTCCCCGGGATCCCCACCCCTACGGATGGACGGGACTAAGACAAAGAGCAAACCCAAAGAACGACGAACCGTTATCCCATCTATAATCATGTTATGCATAATATGATCGATGAAGAACAAATATGAACACGTTAAGACTATGATATACAAACTATGTGCTAGTTCATATACCAACACTAGAACATGAACAAGACTATACTCTAATTGATAAGTTAGACCATGATCATAGAAATAGGACTTGCACAATGGAGAAAGATCCATGGAAGATATATATTACAAAGCTCACTTTGCTCCAAGATTACAAGTCCTCCCTTTGTAGCTCTTTTCTACTCCAATGCTAGCCAAATAAGAAGAAGAAGAAAGAAGAAGTGGAGGTGGAAAAAAAGGTGGGAGTGGAAGTGTGAGTGTTTTGGTGTGGTGACTCCAAAGTGTGGTGTGTGGAATGGGGAGAGAGGGAGGTATTTTATACACAAGAGAGTGAGCTAAATGACCTAATACCCTAAACCGACCTAAGTAGGGCGTCCGGGCGTTAAGGCCATCAACACCCAAACCGACCATTTGAGCACTTAATGTACCGCCCGCGCGCCGGTTGGGCTCGGGCAGCCCCATCGTGGTGCGGAGCACCACGGTGCGAGGGCGCACCCAGGCGTGGCCGCCCAAGCAAAATCGTCTTTGTCTTGATTTGGCACGAAAAGTGTGTGGTGTGGGTTTGGCCGGGTCGGATGTGTGTCGATTTGGTCCATTTCATCCTCGGGCTTGATAGTCTTGAGACGCGCTTTCCGGGATGGCGTGCTTTGGGCGATATTTCCACCTCATTTATTATAAATGCTACAAAATATATTTCGATCACTAAGGCGTGGAAATATGTTAGTAATAAATGTATATGAGTATAAAAGGTATAGTTTTATTTCCCTTTATGGTAGTAAGTTGGCTGAGGAAAAATATGTCGCCGGATGTGTGTGTGTGGACCGCCAACACGCCGTCATGCTGAGCGTGTGTTGTCGCTACCGTCTGTCTTCATTGCTGCTTCGGGACACGGACACGATGAGCAATGAGCAGAGTCTGGCGATGCCTATAATCAGCCGCATAGATGTTACGTCACGGCGCTACGCCATCGTCCACAGGTGTCCATGGTATTATGCGGTTGCGCAGACACATGTCGCTGAGCGAGACGCCGCAGTGCACGCGCTTTGTATTTGTCTCGAGTCTTGCCAAATAGGGCCGCCCCCCTGCTAGAGATGATGGATGTTGACACGCCGCCTGCATACGGGCATTTGATTTGGCCGGGCCTCGATCCGTTTTGAGCGGCCCTCCGCTCGCTGAAGGCCGGCTTCCCTTTGGGCCTGAATTTGGACATGTTAGGCCCGTTCTCTTGTGGTACTACGAAGCCGGGCCGTTTTACCGGCGTGGGTTATAACACTAGGGACGTTACCACAATAATTGAATGGTGGTGGCGGCACACCGCAGGGTCCGGGGTCTCGGGGCGGCGGAGGAGCTTGGCGCACGTGAGGGCCAGCGACTATATACCGTTGATGATTGATTTACTAAACTGTTGCTATATTTGGATCGCCTCCTTGGTGTCGGTTGTCTTGCCGGAACTGCGGCGGACGCAGCGGCAGGCTCTCAAGTTGGGGGAAGTTGTTCCTCTGCGTGGATGCAGCCGGCCGGAGGATCTCACGCCACTACGGCATCTGGGCGTCATAGTTCTCCCGATTGAATGGAGGCTGAGGTTTTTCCTTACCCCATACTCCCTCCGTCTCAAAATAATTGCCGCACGTCTCAAACATGGATAAGTCAAAGCCTTCTAACTTGGACCATGTATAGAAAAAATAGCCATATTTACTATGTTATAACAAGTATCGATAGATTGATATTGGAACATACTTTCGTAATAGATTTATTTGGATATCTAAGTATAGATATTATTTTCTATATATTTGGTCAAAATTTAAAGTTTGACTTCTCAAGTCGGATATTACACGTGAGGCTGAGAGGAGCATCGCTCAAGCAATCTCAACCGTTGAATCCAACGAGATCAGCGGTGCACAAAGCTCTTCAGGCTTATCCATTTGGTTTAGAAGTACGCTGTTGATAAATTCATCACCTCCATATGGAAAGGATAGCAACAAAATACATTCCTAATCATACACAAAACTCACAAAAAGACGAGGCTTTTACGCCTTCCTTTGCAAATTCAGCATAGGTAGCCTCCCGGTTTTGCGGTGCTTGTCCTTGAGTGTGGGGAAAAAAAACCTTCGAATGACCCTTCCATTCCGGTCTTGCTTCATTGCCATGATAAAGCTCAATCCCGCATACACGCGAGAATGCATTGACAACACTAGCCTTCACACAACCAAAAGTAATCGCTCACGGATGTGTACACAAAGAAATCAGTTCCAAACCACAAGCAAATATCCCGACGGCAAAGTTTCAATAAACTATAAAATCGCACTATCAACCATGCCGCGAAGTGCCACAAAGAAACAAACAAGCTCTCATCATTAGTCTTATGAAGTCGGCATCTCAATTTTTAAAATATGATAAAAAAAGATGACAAGCTAGACGCTCATGAGTAGAAGTTCCATCCATTGTAAACTCCTCGATAATGTACAAAATACGACACAAAGATCCGA
>JADLZK010010687.1:0-123540 GCA_015847255.1 Hyparrhenia diplandra | reverse complement strand
CGTCTAGAATCGCAGATCTTTCGTAGTCTCTCGTGCGTTTCCTCCACCAAATCCTATAGAGATCACGGTGTTCTTGCTAGTTGCTACATCACAATTCACAACAACAGCGGCACAGGGACCTTATCGACGCTTTGCATTGGCGTCCTGCGCGGATTTTGCTGCGCCCGGCCGTCGCCGGCCGACGTCCGTGTCGTCACGTCCGACGGGAGCACCATCCGTGCGCATTGCACTCCGTTCTTGTGCCAGGCGAGGCTTTCTTGTCCCTCCTTTTTCGTGTCCGGTGATTGAAGTGCGGATCGATCGATTACCCGCCGCGCAGTCAGATTTCTCGTGCGCCCTATATGCCTGCGTGCCCGCGCGTAAAGTCCGACGATGGCGGGATCAGGCACGCGGCGTCCCCGGTTCTGGAGGGACGATCGTGGAGGCGCGCTTTTCGCTGGGTGGGACGCCGCCGAAACTGCACCACCGTGCGCATCCTCGGCGCGCGCGCGCACGGCGCGTCGTCGCCTTCCTCCGATTCACTACTCCTCCACAGGTAACAGCAACCACCAACAACATGCCATCACGCCGCGGTGCGCGTTTGCGCCTGCCTGTCCCCATCCTCGCCTTGCTGATCGTCGTGTGCGCGCGCGTGCGTGGTGCAGGGCGGCGGCGGCAGCGACAGCGACGTACGGTATTGGGCGCACGCACGTGGCCAGCGCTGGCTGGCGCACGTACGCGTGTCCCCGTGGCTGAAGCGCGGCGCGCGGAGGCCGCGGTGGCGGCACTGACGGAAACCGCGGAGCATCGCGTGAGACGCGCTCCACAAGCTGAGCCGCGCTCTGCGACGCGCCGCGGCTGTACCTGGCGTGTTGCGCGCGACGTGCGCGGAGCGGGACCTGGACGCCATTGGGCGGTCCGAGGGGCTGGCGCTCATCGCGAAGGCCGCCACGGCTTGCCGCGCTCCGGCTCCAGCGGCGCTGCTCCAGCTCCTCCGACGGCACGCCGAGCGGGAGTGCGGCGACCTCTCGCCGTGCTCGCGCCGCCGCCTCCGACGAGTTTGGCTGGCGCACCATTTTCAAGTCTGAGGAACCATTTTCTTTTAGACGGCAGGCGGCCGTGGGAGAGGGGCGATGCGTCGCAGCACGTGTACCGGGCGGCCTCGCGAC
Source organism: Hyparrhenia diplandra (assembly GCA_015847255.1). NCBI lineage: Eukaryota > Viridiplantae > Streptophyta > Magnoliopsida > Poales > Poaceae > Hyparrhenia > Hyparrhenia diplandra. The sequence goes on along the minus strand of JADLZK010010687.1, from coordinate 122,392 downwards.
GCCGCCATGTGGCACCTGGACGCCGCTGCGCTGGCGAGGGGGTCGAGCCTGCGTCCGTGACGCCGAGCGACGCTGAAGCCTCGTCGTGCGAGGACGAGGACGGCGGCGACGGCGTCCGTCGGGGGCTCGGAAGCGGCTCATGCGGCGCTTCGCCGCGATGCGGTGGAAGGACCAAGAAGCCCGCCGAAAGCCCGCCGGCGCTGCGAGTCAGCGCGTTCCAGCGAGCACTCGGCTCCCACGCGCGCCTGTCTGCGACGCCACCGCGCCAGCGCCGGCGGCGAAGCCTGCAACACGAGAATTCCACTTAGTGCAGGTAATGCCACTGCGCCCGATGCGGTGAATCGTCAAACATCACGACAGTGATCGATGTACAAAATATTTCTCTTTTCATTTCTTTTTACGGGTGTGTGCGCATGTGGACCCAGCTGCTGTAGGGGCCCGAGTTTGGTAGCAACACCAACAACAAGAGCGAACAATGCGATTCTGTGGCTGAAAGTGTTTTGCTCCCTCTGCAGAAGACGTGTGGGATAGTAGTAGTGAGGTGAACACTTGCACGATGAGATGGCATGAAGAAAAGAAAGCCTGAACTATATGTATATATATATATAGCATCGACCATGACTGTACATGTCCCTCAAAAGCCAATAGCTATGTGATGTGATCCTGAGTGATTTTCCCTATTCCAGCAACCTCAAGGCCAAGATGCAGGAGAGAGAGTGGACGACATGGAAGCTTCTGGTGAAAGAAGGTGACCAGGGCGAGGGTGATGTCTGCTCTGGCCAGCAGGGAGGTGCCGGAGGTCGTGAAGAAGTCGTGGGCGAAATACAGCAGCCCGTAGAGCTGCCAAATTAATAGATGAAAGGGAATAAGATCTTGCTTTTACGTTGTGTGCTTTGGCGAGTATTCCTACTGTAATGGGTGGGGATACAGATATAGAAGTCACGCTCTGCAGATGTGTGTAACCAGTGCAGCTTGATGATGCCTGTATATTATGTGGCATGCTTGTGGTGATGTTGGGATGGCGCCAAAGTTCCACCGTATGTATGTACTCGCTAACAGCATTCATATATTGATTCGCTGGATTTCAATAAAAAGAAAAGGGAGCCACATAAGATATTTTTGAGATCACACTAGTTTTTGGATTGACAAGAAAAAGTGCACCTACACAGAAACTCAAATATAGCATTTTTGAAAAGCATTTTTAGTTTCAAAACTATAATAGTTATGATACCATTCCAAGTAAATGGATCCTTCTTGATTTTTATATCTATGTCAAAAATAATAAGACCTTTGGAAATCCATGAGCTCTCCTTATTAAGTACTAAGAGAATATGAGTCAGCCATGATCTCTGACGTGACTCAATTAAGGGAAAAAGACTGAGTTCATAAAACATTAGTTCAGAATGTGTTTGTTGAACTTTTTAATATACTTTTTAGAATATATATATACACACTCTCAAGGCGTGCACGGCGGCACGGGTTATATAGTAGTAGGCAGGCCAGCTACCTCGTTTGACTTGGCGACCAATGCAAAAGCGTACTCTAGCTCTGCGATTGCAAACGCCGAAACACATTTTAATGGCGACCACCATGGAGTATAGTAGAGGATGGCTGCATCTTTGGGTTGGCGAGCACAATCCTCGTGTTATGCACAAGTCACCGACCTCTTTTTAATTTGTTGGAAAGGTTAGCATCGAGACATCGACTGCAGGTGCCAATTTAGTAACCACATTAGTTTGGGTATATGTTAGAGAAGTTAAACCTAGAATAAAAATGAAATGGATATGTTATTTATCTGAATTTTGAAATAGAGTGAGTACTCAACGAGGTACTGAGTTGTGAACCGCAGCAGATAGCCTACAGAGCGCAGGCTGTGTAAACCGCGACGTTTACGTACTGTATGTGCCACGCACCGTTACATTACATGTTGTAGTCACTGATGAAATTAAAGAGAACGATTGGTGTCTTTTTACGTTCAGTAATCTCTGGTCAAAGTCCTAATCACTGGCTTGCTTGACCCTAGTCTACCACGGAGCCCTAGATAAGGCACGTGATTTTCGCTACGATCAACGCCGCTCGCTTCTTGGGTTTCACGGTGCAACAGGTGCAAAGACCTACATGAACCGGGAGAAACTCAAACGATGGAAGCTACTCCTGTTTCATCCCAAATTTCGTTGTATCTGCATTTGCGCTAATCGACGGGTTGTTATGGTTTATATACAACTGATAAGCAGCCTGAGATATTGTTTTGTGGGTGAGAAAAACATCCATCGCATCATGCTTTTGATAAGCCGGGTTGATAAACTTAAGTGAGTAGGGGCGCGAGGTGTCCTAACTGTGAAACCACTCAAGTCTGAACTCTGAACTGTTGCTCTGCAACCATCTTGGCATCAGAGTTCGACATCATGAGAGAAACCAAATGAAATGAGACGCATGGTCGCTTGTTCCTTGGGCTATCAGAGCACAGCAGCTTCATCACAGATCGAAACCAAATCACACACTCGGTTCTTCCTATATTACAAGGCTCAGCAGAAACAAAAGCATTTTTACTTCTATCTATAATAACTTCACTATACTGCATACAACTACTATCTATATCATCATAGCTACTACGGTGTATGGTCAGGGGCAAAAACTTGTGTGCATTTGAGAGTTGAGACGGACGACTGCACCGCAGTACACACGGGGAGACCAAGAATGATCACCGACCGAGACCAACTCGTCGTCGTCGATGAGCTGACTACCAGCCTAGAAGCTAAGGATCCAGCCGGTTGTTTCCTGGGCGTGTGCCGCCGTGCGCTCGCGTAGTCCCTCGTCATGAACCACCTCATCCTCTTCCTCTCCCTCGGCCCACTGCTCCGCGTGCTGCTGCTGGTCGTTCCTGTTCCTGCCATGGCGCTCGCCGCTTCTCGCCGCTACCGCCGAGCCTTCTCCCTTCCACGAAAACCAAAGACAAGTCGTTTCCAGCTTCTCGATCGGTGATAGCACATTACAGTGAAAGGAGACGCCACCGGTGAGAATCACAGAGCGAGCGAGGAGGATCGATGTGTACTTACCAACAAGCACTTGCTGATGGAGCAGGGACCTGAAGCTCAGGGGAGGAAGATAGAGAGCGACCAAGCTCACGAGACCAACGAGCCCCTCATCCTGCTCAGTCGCAGTAGAGCAGGGTAGGGGTGACGGGGTGAGGTGAGTGAGTGAGCAGGCGTTGCATGCGCTTACGCTTGCGCGCGTGCGGCGCGATGCATACTTCCCGCTGCATATATAACACAGGAACTTAGATCATGTCAGAGCATTTCCAACAAGAAGTTGACAGGTCAAATGGCAGGGGAGACGGGTTCAGAGTGTTTATTTCAGAAGATTCCAGAAAGAGTTGTAGAGCACGAAACACACTCTGCCATTTCGCCTTTCTTGGCGGCCTAGGCTTAAAGCGAGAGCTTCCCAAGAACCTTTGCATGTCCCATGTCCTGGCTCAAGCGAAGAATCTCTCGGAGCTCAGCGCTCATCGGCGAAAGCGAAAGACCCAGGCACACAAATGGCAGGTGGCTGCGTGCGAAGCCCTCTCTCTTTCCACGGCAAAGAGCACATGCAGTGTACTAGAGCTGGTTAGTTCTCGAGACAACGCCCCAACCAACGGCGCAGCCTAATGACGAGCCACATGGCATGCATCTTCTCCGTAACTTTGTTGCACGCACTTGTAGAGCTGTTCTGGTTATTTTTGGATCCATGAAACTTTGTAGCTCTTTACAGAAACAATGCCAAATTATACTCAGCAATGCCAAATATGCGCAAGTAAACAGGAAAAACTGCACCAGGTAACAGAACACTCTCCACATAGCACTTAATTCACTTACTGCAACAAAAGATGGGGGAGCTCCATTCCATCTCCCCTGAATTAACAAATGAGCAAATTTTTGCAATTCAGTTCACATAATATTCAGAAATATCTTCATGTTCAAGTAGGCAGAACACTAGCAAACAACTGAGTACCAAACTGCCATGGCAGTTCAAAACCTCGGGGATTGGAAGTTTCCTGCCAAATCTCAAATCCGCATATACAAAGGTAAATAGGGGCCATGGTTTTTACAGGCTACGATAAAAGGAAGTCATGGTGAAAGTTTTCCTAACAGGGATGTGCATACGTGCTCTATATTACACGCACATCAGGTAGCTCGCAGAACACGCTCAGTCATATGTCCATGTCAATCAACGCATCTTCCTTCTTCACCATCAGACGCAATACCAGTTAAGAAGTCATCTCGATAATTTGCTGCGTTAAAAGAAGAATGTTAGTATTCATTATTGATTATCTTGTGTTCCACGTCAGAACCTTGCAGCTCGAAGCAAGCACCTACCTAGTGCAGTAACATCGAAAGCTCACAACTCTTTTAAGCTTCCTATTGTGGAAGACGTAGTTGAACGACCATCTACAAGAAAAGTTTTGTATCCATATTAGAATGACGATCGATGCATAAGCTAACCATCACAGTCCTATCTTAGTTCACTCGAGCATACATGGCCCCTTTCTCTAGAACTGGATCACCATCAGAGTCACCAGGTTATAGCTGTAGATGTCACACTCTGTTGATTTTGATAACCCTGAAACATAAGGTGTAAACATAAAATACAAGGACTATACAACTTCAAACATTACAAATTAAGAGTGAATCCTGGCCTCATCAATTTGCTTTAGTCATACTGTCAGAAGAGAACTGCCCTCATTTGGCTGGCTTGCCCATTTGCTGAACAGAAGTCAAATTCAGGTAGGCATATCCCAGAAGACAATGAGAAAGGAAAACAAGTCTCAGGATTCATTTTAAATTAAAATAAGTGACAGTATTTTCCTTTTTTTCACCAGAACCATGCAATCTAGCTAAACAATTTATTTTATATGAACAAAGGAAGTTAAAAAATTGCAAACCAAAAGAGAGATAAATAAAGAATTCATAGCTTATTACCCTAGAAGCGTCAGATAGATAGGTGTCTACCATCTGCTTGAAACTTTCCAACTCCTTTCTTGGAAGAACAAATTGTGCCCGAACAGCACTGATAAGTGAACAAATGTTGACAAAAGGATGTTAAATTTAATCTGAAGGTCATGCTATCATGAATGTGTGACATGACAGCCAGGAAGACCTTAAGAAAGTTAAATGAATACCAAACACCAAAGACCAAGGGAAATGGAAGGTGAACTCTCTCAGCTCAAGAGCAGCGGCTATTAATCCCGTCTGTCATACCATCTGACAACACCCCGGCTGGTAGGCTGAGGACAAAGCGGGGTTTGCCATATAAGCCAGAAAGCGGACTATGGCATTACCCCAAATATCCCTTCCTCCCGAATTATATTAGAACACACTTGCTACAAAGACAATATTACCTGAAATCATAATCTGGATATATGTGGCCAGGAGTGGGAAACTAAGATATATATCAATGTTTTCCGGCTGGACAAACATCAAAAGCGAAAAAAAATAAGTTGAGGCTATGCAAAAGAAAATATGCATATTGTACGAGAGACTTTACAAACACACAACAGGGTCAAACCCCAATTTGCTGAATGCCTCAATGAATGGAGGGACCATGACCCACCTGTCATTGAGACACCTGTAATGTTAAATTCTAGCTGGGGAGAGAGGGTTGACCAGCAGAATGTTTTGCAATTTCCTCCATAAATATTCCACGAACCCTACCCGATCCTGGAGGACAAGTGCTCCCTGGTGAAGAGGATCACTATCCCAGCAGACTTTGCCAAGGTAATCAAGAATCTGAAAGCACAACAGACAAGTTAGATTGGAATAATACACAATAGCATGCAGCAATTCAAGACTGGAATTGAAACAAAAACATTTGAAAAGCATGAATACATATAAACATCATACATGCATTCTTTTGTGGGCTTTTAAATGAGAAAAAAACATGAAGTTTTTAGTTTGGAAAAGAATGGTGTTTCCCTGAAAAAAAAATACTTTAAAAGATCCCTAGAATAGATTGCACAAACACTTTGACTGCTGTGTGAATCTCTGGTGATATCCTATTTGTGACATCCAGTAAATTTAAAATTAAGAAAAACAATCTTTTGGCTTCTTATCAATCAATCAAACAACTAAGTCACATGCTCCCATTGACTTATTCAAAATAATATTAAAAGACCCGCCTACAAGGCCACAGGAAAGTAGAAGATAAAGCCTAACATAACATGTGGAAAAAACGCATAGAACTGCAACTTGAAGAAGAGTGGCATTAAGCAATTGAAGTTGCAGAGAACCATTCAAGCTGATTCTTTCATGTATGAAAGATGATATCTACAAAACTAATGCCTCGTAACCATCAACTGCATAGATGAGAGAAGGTTTAGACTAATTTCACATAAAAGTATAAAAAGGAGAGGTCAGCTGACGAAAAGCGAAAACAGAAAAAAACACTTTTGCAGCATATATATTACTATGAATAAAGGAAGCATATTACAAGAAAAAGTGAGCCAGAAGCAAACAAGCCCAAAATGGATGAACCAGCCAGGGCTTAATAGATTATCTAAAGTATCCCCAGCCAATGAAAACACTTTGTTTCCCTCACTATAGTTCAACCAGAGGACAAAATCTTCTAAACAAATCACTGTAAAAAGCATGTACCTCATGTTCCGAGCTTATTGAAAGCCGACGGTCTGTAGCAGTGTGCTTGCCTGCAAATTAATATACCGGCTTATCGAAATTGTACAGTTGATGCTCAACAAAAGATGCAAGGGGAGCATGATGCTCCTAGTTTCGCGCCCATGAGAAGGCCTCAAGGTTTCCTCTGATTGTACAATCACCAAGGTTGAGCTGCTCGAGGAACAAATTTATACTGGAAACATAAACAAAACCGCGAAATCAGTAAAACTGGGTGGGGGACAAAACACCACACGTTGGAAGGCGCTGCTCGAGGGGAGGGACAAATTTTGCATGCAACCAAAAGCACAACAACGTTAATAGTAAAGAAACACCGTTTACCTGTCGAGGGGGTGTATTCACAAAACTTCATGCTGGTGTGGTGGCCTTGGTGGCTTGTGAACTCATAAAATAGTCGATCTGATCGGACGTGCCTCGCCAAGTGGGGTTCAGAACCCCAGCTGTGAAATTAACATGCCCATATCGATCAGTAATCAGAAATTGAGCTTAAAAAGCTAGGCGACGAAAAACATAGGAAAACCACAAATTGCAACAGGGCGAGCACAATCCAGCATATTCTTTGGGCGAGATTTTTATGAATCGGAGCATCCATTTCCATCTCTCCCCTTGCACCACCACCAGCGGAGCGCGGACTCAAACATTAAGAACAGGATGGATAATTCGGAGTAAAGCTGGTCCCGCTAGTAAAATCCGCAAGCAAGGATTGATGAATCGAAAGAATCAGGGAAGTAAGAGGATTTGGGTTCGATGGCTCACGGCCGAAGCAAAGGGGAAAAGGGATTCTGCAGGAGGGGAGAGAGAAGAATCTGTCCAAATACAAGGAGAAGGATCTGTCAAATACAAGGCTTTGCCCCACCAACAAAATGAAAATCAACCGAAGGCTGCGCCGAGATCCCGCAGCACGGCGCGCAGGGGTGGGGGGGACGAGGGACGCGGACCGGGACGAGTTGGAATGAGGGAAGACGATGACGACGACCTCGCGTTGGAATATGCGGTCTCGTCGGCTGTGGATGCCTGGATCTGGATGGATCGATGGCAGAACGGGGGCAAAGGAGTCGGGGTTGAGGGCTGAGCGTGTCCGTGTCCGTTTCTGGTGTGCGCGCCGGTGTCGTTCGGGTTAGCCGATTCGATTAGCTTAGTTCGGGTTGGGTAGTTAGATGCGAGACCCAGGTGGCGCTTTTTGTGATGTAGCCCGGTGGCCGATGGATTTGGGTTAAAATTTGGGTTGGGTAATTCGTGTTGAGGGGCGTATCCTGTTTCTTGTGTCTTACATTTTTTCAGCGGTCAAAGGGAGATGTGGTGTCTTGGCCGGTGTCACGGTTGTTAGGGTTACCAGGATGCCGGTCCGGGTAATTAGATGTCTTTACGAGAACGATGTCACAGTCCCATTTACGGTGTGCTGTTTTGTTTCAAGCGGTCGCGAGGAAATGTGGTGTACCTGCACGGGTGTCACCTGGTGGATTCGAGGTTACCCCGGTTATTTCGCTCGGGTAATTCGGATTTTAAGAAATCTGAGATAATGAGAATTGTTGCGATAGCAACTCCAAAAACACTATTCATAATTTTGGATACCCGCACTCGGGATTAGGGGTCGAACGGATTCGGTATACCTACTATACCCCGAACGTGCCGACCATCCTTCAATCTTGAAGTCGTGAGGCTTTTGATGAGATCGGCCGCCGACGTCGCGATGGAGGTTGAGTGTCGCGACGGGTAGCGGCGTCGAACTTCGGGGAGTTGGGAGTAGGGGCCGGGATGAGATGTGGATTGAGAGGAGGTGCCTAGAGGGAAAGAGGTGGTTGGTCGGACCTTAGATCGATGATGCGTCATTACTCAAACCCTAGCAAGAAGGAGAAAGGGGCGTGACGGGGAAGGGTGTTGGAGGGCCGAGGCAAAACCCGGTGGGAGGCCAGTGAGGAAGAAGGGGCGCGGCGTCGACCTTCAAGCGGAGGATATAGGGGAATCGCGTACATGAGGTTTTTGAGTTGCCCCAGCGTCTTGTGAGGGCAAAGAGGGGAAGAGGTGTTGTTGTTGGTCTTGAGCGATTGGATTTGATTATTGGCCTATTATTTGATCTTGGCGCACCCGGCGGCCCTGACGGCCTGGCGAGTAAGGCGGGCCCGAAAAGCTTCGAAGCTTCGTTAAAGAACGCTGCGATAGTGGTACGGCTTCGGCTTCGGCCGTTAGGATAGCGAGCCAAGGCCCAACTTTCCGATTTTAACTGGATTAGGCTATAGCCGAGGAGGCATTTCATGACAAAACGAGGAAGAGCTACACATTTAGGAAAAATAGCAAAATCTATATTAGTTTTGTATTACTTTCGATGTGCATTATATATATGTTAGCAAATATTAAAGTTTTTTCAATTTAAAGGTGCCCTAAGCATATTACTTTTGTATTATTATTACCATTTTTAAAAACTTTAGATAAATACAAATATTATATATTTTTTTTATCTTGTGAAGCTTAGCGAGAGCCACTCAAACAGCTTGAGGCGAGGCCAAGATGAACTTTTGGTTGATTTGGATTAAGATAGCGAGCTAAGCGAACCCCAGCGTTATCTAAGCTTTTTGAGGGGATATTGGTGATGAATTCTAATACGGGTAGTTCGGTAATGGGTGTTTTATTTGCAGAATTACCTAATTTAAATTAGGGTTTAATAGGATTCACTATACGTCTTAGCAGCTTTGGGTACTACGGTTTTTGGGTTCGGGGTTGGGGTATTCGGGTTGGGGTGGTGGTAGCGGGTAATTTGCCTGAGTGTGGCCGTGTACGTTTTAGTATATTGGTGAAAAAATAGTTATACATGGTTTTTATCCGTGTCGGGTTTACGGTATACCATATGTATGTATAACACATGGATGTATACTCATCAAATATAGATATGGTAAATTCCACCGGTCGCAATATTTTTATGGCTTCTTATGCACAATAGAGGATTCTGATTTTGGTAGCAATTTGGCTGCTTGAAGGAATCTTTGCAATCATCTCTTTTTTGATTGTCGTAAAATTTAAGATGTGGGTGTGTTATATCGATATTACTTATTGCTTGTTGTTTGCGATGATACCATTAGTATTGGCACTTCTGGTTGAGTAACAGAGGAATAGTTTTGCTTGTACTCTCATTTGATCCAATTTGGAAACTTAGAAATGAACTTTTGTTTTTAGAAATCTAGGTAGAAAAGCATAGAAGTTCTTTTTACTATATGGTGATAGTGTTCTCCAAAATTGGCTAGGTGCTCATGTCCAGCCGAGGAAAAGAAACTGTACTAAAACTCACTGCAAGATCGGTCCTGTGGTTACCGTGGGCGCCAGCTAAAAACTCCTTCACAGGGGCCAGGAAGCATATGCTGAAGTGCTTAATCTTCCGTGGAAGATAAAATCGCTGCAATATGCTTCAGTTCCAGGGTAGTGGAATGAGCTTAATGATATCTAAGGTTATCCTATTATAAGCATCAGATAATCTGCATTTTTGTTGGATAATTCATGGTGGATATTATAACGCATTACCGTATAGCGGGATTAGTTATCCAATATCCCGTATTGGCCTCCGTCCCGTCTCCTGCATGCCACATATATAATCGGATCTGTCCGCTTCACGGATACTAAAACACTCCTCCATAACTAAAATCTAGATTCGGAGACCGACTGAAGGCAAAAGGAATCACCATCCGACTTCCTATCAAGCGAGGGCTAAGGAGCCTATTATTTTCAGATTTTGATAATCATGTGGCACAAATAGTCGTCCCCATTGTTTTGATTTTTACAGAATTTTTTGAAGAGAAATCTAATTCCCATATTTTTTGCTTATATCTGAAGCCATTCTCGTATAGTTTTCAGATACACATGCTTGCCCCACTACCGATTTACTGTTTTTGTACTAAAGGAAGATTCATTAAAGGTCTGTTTTTTTTAACCTAGGAGATTTTTTAAAGTTAAAACCACATAATAAATACTCCTGTACGTGTTGGCGTCATCCATCGTATCTTTTTCGTCACACAAGAAATCTCTTGCAGCCACCTAGATTTGGGCCCACCTGTCAACAGGCAGCCAAGCGCCTGGAGGCGGAGAACATGCAAGCGACATGCACGGACCAAGGCGTCGGTGGCGGTGCGGCCATCATCCTCATCATCTGCACGCCACCCGCGTACCAACCCCGAGGACGAACACGCCGCACACTCGACCACGCACGCGACGCAGCGTTGTCACCGTCACGCCAGGACAAAATCCACCCGAAAGCAGAAACACCGCGACCCAAAGCAAAACAAGCTCGAGCTCCACTCTCCGGTCAGTCTCCACCGCCCGCCAGCCCGTCCCCGAGGGTGCCTCCCTTCCTCTCGAAGCTTCGTCTGCCGAACAACGTCATAGGCCTTCCCTCGGCGCTGGTGCTGGTGGTTTGCCAGTGGCGGTGGGTGTTGGGTGGCCTGCCGCGTGGTCCTGCTGTTGCTGGGCCTGGGATGCCCGCCGCGACGGCGACCGCCGCCCGCCTCCGCCTGCCGCTGCCAAAAGCGGCCCGCCACTCGCCCTGCTCCACCCGGCGCCACTCCGATTGCTGCTGCTGCCGCCGCCGCCGCCGCTGACGAGCGACCACACGTACGCTCGGCGCCCGCCATGGACGCCTTGACCCGCCCGCTGTCGTCATCGACAACGGCACCGGTACGCCTTCCCTCCCTCCCTCCCCCTCCCTAGATCTGCGCCGCGGCGGTGAGTCACGCTCGCTGCTGATCTGCTTCCGACTCTCGCGGAGGGCAGGTACACGAAGATGGGGTTCGCGGGGAACGTGGGCCCTGCTTCATCACCCCACCGTCGTCGCCGTCAACGATTCCTTCTCCTCCTCCGCCCAGCCGGCGCCGAGGGGCGCCCCGCCAGGGGAACTGGCCCGGGCTCGCGCAGCACAGCGCCGGCGTTATGGCTGACCTCGACGCCTTCTACATCGGGCGAGGAGGCGCTGGCCCGATCCGTGCCAGCAGCTCGCACAGCAGAGCTATCCCATCCGCAACGGCCAGGTCGGCGCTCAAGCTGCGTACTGCCCGTGTCCAGTGGCTGCTGCATTTTTTTTTTCTCTCGCGACCTTACTAATGATGATTGATTTGGGCTGAAATGAACTCTTTCAGGTGGAGAATAAGGGATACTATGGAGGTTCTGGCAACAGTGCATCTTCAATTACCTCCGGTGCGACCGGAAAGATCATTATTTCCTTCTAACTGAGAGCCCTCTGACTGCCCCTGAGACCCGGGAGTATACTGGGGAGATCATGTTCGAGACGTTCAATGTACCCGGCCTCTATATTGCTGTCCAACCTGTCCTTGCGCTGCCGCTGGGTACACTACCACCAAGGTTAGTCATCAGAGCTTAGCCTTGTGGTTTCTTTTAGCATAGCACAAGTCTTACAGTAAAATTGATGGCAATTGCATTGGAGCAAGCTATGTTTCAGTTCAGAGTGTACATGAAAAATGCTTCGTGCCTTCGTCACTGTTTTCCTTTCTTCCCTGTTGATCATCGCACTCTTATATTTATGAGAAACTTCGTAGCTTTTGTTTTCAGTGTGAAATGACAGGTGTTGTAGTTGATGTGGGTGATGGGGCTACCCACATTGTTCAGTTGCTGATGGATATGTCATTGGGGGCAATTTATAAGATCTATTCCACTTACAGGCAAGGATGTTACCCAGTTTGTTTGTTCATCAACTTCTCCAAGGTAGCTTCCTTTTTGCTTCGGTGTGATTGATACAATATACTACTCAACCTTCAACTTATACAGAGAAACTTACCAGATGTAAAAGGAAATGAAGATTCAAAAACAGCACTTTTGTTCAACAGAGAATAGAACATAATAGAATTGTGGTTAATTTAGAGTGGCTATCATATACTGGGTATGTTCCTTGTGTAATAATAACATAAAACAATAACTTCACTTAAACATTCATTCAACCTTAACAGTTAGGATAGCCGCAACATGTGATAAAACATTAGGTCCAAAACAAAACATGCGATAAAAATAGCTGTTTTATATATATTATAAATCTGTTGGATTATCACTTGAACTTGGCGCATGATGTGTTTTTGTGAATATCTTCTAGATTCTTTGATCCACCTACTATTGTTTCCTTATAAAGATTGTAGCTATGCCTTTCTGGGTAAATGGGCACCTATGATAAGATTAAAACTATTTTCCATTGACATGTGACTTGCTTGGTGAATTGATTTATAGTTTAACTTTGACATAGATACAAAGGTTGCACAACATCTGTTTCTTAGATAGTTTGACTTATTCTTCTTTTTTAGAAAATAACACCAAACAACTGCATTTATATCTATATTCTATATATAATAACTTCACGAGTCGATGTTCTTGCATCCAGGAAAGAGGTGAGAACATTCACCAGAAGAATCTCTTGATGTAGCAAGGAGGATTAAAGAAATGTACTGCTATACTTCTTCAGACATTGTGAAGGTATTTGATTACATTAAGTGCCTTGTTATGTTACTTGGTGAACATGTATACTTTGATTCAGATGGATATTTTTTTAGAAAAATAAATTCAAAAAGAATGTTAACTTGCGGGAGGTCCTTTTTTGCTCTTGATGGCGAGTACATTTTGTTTAAAAAGTATTGTATAGTGGCCCCCTAGTTGAACCATTGTAACACTTTACACCTATTGATATCTGATTGTGTGAAGCACTGTTTGAGAAATAAAACATGATTTTTGCCAAATAATATCATCCAACTTTTTTGTTTTCCTTTAAATATGATGTTTCACTCCTGCCAGCTTCTAGCCATGGAGTTTTGATAAGTAATGGTCCTTCAGAAGGACAATTAGTCATAATCTACATCATTATTGCTATTTCAAAAATTCAATAAGCATGACAGGGAGCCATCAAAGTGCGTTAAAAAATGGACAGGCATCAAACCAAAAAACTGGTGCGAAATACACATGTGTGGCGTTGGATATGGCGAATTCCTGGGTCCTGGGTATTTGATTCTACTAAGCGGTGTACACATATGTTAGCAGCTTCTATGTCACCATCTGGTTCAGACTTGCAGTAATTGGTTGTAGGCAGACCATGACGTGCAGAATTACTTTCTCTTGTTAATCTGAGTTCACTTTACTTCACTTATACCTGAGTTAAGTTGGCTTCGTAGAATAACTAGTTTGACACTTTAAGTTATGTGACTGGAATGCTAACTTTTTCTTGAAGTGCCCTGAGATATTTTTGCTATACATTTTAAAATCACCATTATATTTTAATTCAACCTTCTCTCATAGGTGTTAAATTTGTGCAGATCTTCTTCAACCCAGAGATATATAACAATGACTACACCACTCCTTTGCAAGTTGTTGTTGACAAGTGCATCCAATCATCCCAATCGACACAAGGAGGGGCTCTTTATAAGGTTTGTATGATCAGAGTACTGTTGTTACAATTTATTCTAAGACATTACATCGAGTCTAAAGAATTTCCAATGGCACAGAATATTGTATTGTCTGGAGGCTCGACTATGTTTAAAGATTTCCATAGGAGGTTACAGCCGGGACCTAAAAATGATAGTGGATGGGTCCGTGCATCTAATAATCGACTTATTAGTGGAGATACTAAGGTACAAACTGTTATTGCTCTTAATGTCTTCCTGTCAGCAAAAGGAAACAACCAACTGGAAACTTTGTTGTGGCTTTGCCAGATTTTTAGTCACACATAAATCATATTAATTTTCAGGCCCAGCCTATAGAAGTGAACGTGGTCAGTCATCCTATTCAGAGATATTGGCGGTATGGTTTAGGCGGCTCTGTGCTTGCTTCAACTGCGAATTCTCACGAGGTATATTAGATTTTTATCTATCGTATTTTTTAAATGTAATTTTTATCTATACGTATATACATATAATAATAGCATTACAAATTTTCTAGGAAAGAACCTGATGACACCTGAAATTTCAATGTGAACTTCTGCTCACAGAAGTTTATTACACTCCTTGTTCGTTCAGTATATGTGTTACAGCTTTTTATGGGAGTTCTTTCCTCTGCCCAGGCTTGCCACACAAAAGCAGAGTACGAAGGTATGGTGCGAGCATCTGTCGATCAAACCCTGTTTTCAAAGGGATGTACTGAATCAGTCAGTCCATTCTCAAGAATATGTATTAAACCAGAAGCGGTTCCCTGTGGCTGACGTCTGAATGGCATCCGCTCAAGCGTCGATGGGGAGAACTGACAGTGGAGACGGACTGTCGGGTGGGTCCTGGAGAAGCATAGCCGTACGGGCTGTACAAACGAAAGGTGCAAATAGATAGGTTCATGTTTCATCATACAATTTTAGATGCTGGTAGACCTGACGGGATGGGTTTGCCACCTCTGCTGAATTGGGTGGCATTGTAAACATTGTTGCTTGTGCGTAAACATTGTTGCTTGTGGCGATGCGGCATTGCTCCTTGTATGACGGCAGTGCCCAGCATGTTGATTCACTGCAGCAATGTTCTTTTTTTCAGTTCTCCCTCTCGGTCTGGCACTTGGTAATAGAGTGGTCTAGATTTTTCGGTTGCCCCTCATCTACGCCCCTACCAGCATCGCGCTTCTCTACCGTCAAGACGGCGGTGCCCAGCACTGTTGGCTCGCGCGATGTGACTGCTAGGCTGGATGGCACGTGTATGTTGGGAGTGAGGTGAATAGTTTGAGGACTTAGGTAGTGGCCGTAAGCATTCCGTTCAGACTTCATATCCTCATGACTCTTCTGAACAACTGTCTGACACTAGAAATAATCACTGATTTTAGTGATGGTAAAGAGTGGTCACAGATTAGGTAAACTTTATCCAGACGATTCATATCACTTCCAAGAGTTCAGAGGAAACAAATTCTCCTAATATTTACATCCTACCATGTCTAAGCTACCACACTGGTGTGCTAGAAATAATCACTGATTTTAGTGATGGTAATAGAAAGGGTCACAGATTCGGTAAACACAAGCACAATGTTTCCCTAAACCAGAGTGCCATCGCAAATGTTCAGGCGAATGCTCAGGTGCTGGTTGATAGGAATGGGGGATCAGTTGAGACCGATCGGAACATGCATCAGGACGCTCACTTTTCTACGCCCTCAAAGGAGCTTCACGCCGAGCTGGCCTCTAATCCTCCTCCAAAGGCACACAAGTCACCGGAGTCCATCACTGCAAATGTTGTGTGGGTGGCCCATTTCTGAGTTGAGCCGGTAGGGAGGCGTTTGTGGGGCTGATCTGCACCACCTTCTGTTCGGGCCTTGAGCGAGCTCACTATGCTCGGTGTGGAGAAATCCGGACCCTCCCTCTGCCTCATCGTCCTCCTGAGAGAGAAAAGCAAGTAGTACCAATACCAACAATAGACAGGGATGAAATATAACTCTTGTTCTTTTCAGCCCATTTACAACCTAGCATGGTTATCAGTTGGCATATATAATGTTGATATATATACTCCAAATATAAATATGAGAGAATGACCGAACCTGAAAACTAAGGATTCGCCAGATCCAAAGGAGTAGACATCCCCATTCTCAGCAACGACAAACGTTGTATTCACCAGTGGAGAGATGAACGGCCTTCACGTTTCGTAGTCCTTCAACCACTGTGGAACAGCCCCTTGTATTCCTCATCACCATGCCCCAGACAGCCAGTGTGGCCCCAGCCCCAGGTGCACACACGGCCGTCAGCACCAAGTGCGGGCTGCAGCATGCCAAGTGCCAGCTGCTATTGAAATTGGTTTAAAGCTCAAGGACTGAAACTGTTCAATCAACTTCGGCATCCCCTTATTCGTTTTGCATCCATGCCCCAGTTTGCCTCCCAAACCACAACCCACAGAATACACAGACCTGCATATCAGCATGCACTACTGAATACCTATAGAAACTTAAAGTCTCATGGTCAAGATCAACAATAATAAAATGACCCTAATAAAGATATAAGAGCGTGATAACAAAATGCAGACCGAGCAGAACCTTACATTCCATTTGGCTGGTAGGCCAACATAAGAGAAAGGTAGCAATTTCTATACCTGCAGAGAGATGTATGCAACAGGAACATCATCAAGTCCAGAGAGAAGACGAGGTTAAGACATCTGAAGGATCCGAACTGTGGCCAAGCCTCTCAGCTTTGCCCCATGAGAAGGTAAACTCGACCCTCTCAGACAGAACTGCAGAGAAGTAACCCCCTATGGCTGCCTGAACTACAAAAACACCCCTTCAATGACTCCACAATCTTAGGAGTTGTAACCTGAATATGAGCATCGTCAACTAATTTTCTGAACCCCTGAAATTATCCTTCCCAATGTATGGACGCTTCCTGTGTCACTCACAAGCATTGTCCATCTTGACCCAACTGCAGCTTGCGTGATTCTGATGCCTCTTGTAGAGACCTAACATGGAGGCGACAGTTATGACATTGGTAAATACTCCTACTAATAAATAGTCCTATTTTTAGAAGAACTGAAAGATTACCTAATTATACATGGCCTGAACGGGTCTTCTGAACTCCCAAGGCCAAGCTGACCGGAGCAGTTTGCCCCAAATGAATATACATCTCCCATTTGAGGTGATAACTATACTATGGCCTGGCCCCTAATCACCAGAGAACCATTCTTCTCCCTAACCAAAATATACTTAAGGACATGCTTCCCAAGAGCCTCCACACCGTTGTTTCAGACACTCCTGATCTTCTCTGCTTCATCAACTTAAACATGGTCCTTTCTGGCACATATCAAATGCCGCAAGCTCTGGAAGCGACAAGGCAAAGTTTGGTGCGAAATTTGCAGGTTTACTGAAAATGTGCATGTAGCCTGGAGGGACAGAGAGGCATGATTCATCAGTAGCAGCATCTGTTATAAAAACACAAAAGCGCTTGAGTGTAGTTGTATGACTTGCCTCCAGATTGGCAAGATCTTTTCGGTCTAGATCACAAGCTGAGAGCACATGGAGGGACAATGGAGGGGCTCACAGCAAGGGAAATTCGCCTGGGATTCCATCCCCAGAGCAATGGCGCTGTGAACGTTCTATTAATGTTGGCAATGGAGGTGAATGGGAGGTCGACTCATCAGCATTGCTATGGAACTGCATCACTGGTGAGGCTCCACTAGCAGCAGTGTCCATGGGCACTGCATGATTCTGGCAGTGCTGTTGCACTCACAGATGAATGGGAGCAGAGGACTCGGTCTGATAAGACAAAACAAATGACAGCCCGTCACACTTTTCGACAAACAGATTGAGCAGCATGTGCAGATTTTACACAAACTGGAAGGAGAACAGCACCAGCAACAAAGAGTTAGATGATCACATTCATAGCTGCGTTTCATCTAAGTTGCTGTCTGCAGAAGGCAGACTGGATCATATATAGTGTCTCCTAGCAACAATTAGCATCAGAATAAACTACGCCTTAGCGACACAAAGGATGGCAGGAAAAAAAGGGAGAAACAACACGCATCCATCATTTGACCACGGATCGCATCCCCAAAATCAAGATCGCCGCGGATCAGACCTTAACGGAGTGTTGAACACTGATCATCCCACACCTCCCGTGCAGTTTTCTGGGGAAAAAGAAAAAAATTTGAAACATGATGATCCGTGATCAATACGAATATCACGCAACAAAACCTACGGTTCCACCGGGAAATTCGTACAATATCACAAAATCCCGTTCTCAAGACATCCCAACACACCGATTCCCCACTCCAGCACCAAAAATCCCCATTTTCGCTCATCATCGTGCCCCCAAACCGGCGAAATCCAGCCAAATCCTCCCTAAGAACCACGAACAAATCCTTCCTTTCCGCCAGATCGGCCAAGAGCGGCGAGATAATCGACCCGATTTCATCAGATCTCCCCAAAAGCTGTAATCCTCCAAATTCTGCACACCAAGAGGATAAAGACAAAACCGCCCACAAAATCGAAGAAGGGGGAGGGCTGGAACATCTAGATATAGATATATATAGGTCCGATCGAGGCATCGTACCCCAGGATTTATAGGAGGGGTTGGTTCATCCGATCCTCGCCGGCTGCAACCTTCCTCGGCAACAGGGTGGGCGAGGGCACGGAGCGGCGGCGAAGGAAGGTGTCGGGCCTGGAAGTTAGCTAGAACTAGAAAAGGCGCAGAGGATGCGTCACTCCCATATTTATAAGTGCGTCGGTAGGTGCCACGTCAGCATCAACCGGCGCCTCCATGGCTAATGTTTGACACTACCGCATTCGTCCTGTCCTTAGGATATGCACAGTTGATCCTGAATGGAGGCGACCTTCGCAGCGTGATCTTCTCCTACCAGTTGATACCTTGTCTGGTTACGTTACACAAATTTCTCTAACAGTCCCTCCATTTCTGCATAAACAGTCAAATGCTATTGCTACTCGCTCCTTCACGAAATAATAATTCACAAATAAGAAAGGAAGAGTGCAATAGATGTGTGTTCCTCCCATTTACCTTCCTGGATATTATTAAAAGCTGGTTGTATTTTTTCATAATTAAAGGGTGTATTCTTAATCTCCTTATACAAATATATGGCAAGGATACGAGTTACTTTCCTTGTGCAAACAATCATGTTCTTTATTTAAGTAAACATAATCTTCTTGTTTTCCAAATACCCTATATTTAAGGACAAATTTCAAACACTAGAATAGAATGCACTTTATTTCGTGATGAGGAGAGTACGCCTCCAAAGGTCCGAATTCCGATATGGACAATCATCATGAGCGCCATAAGGTTGCTTAATTTTTGGTATGACAAAATATGAAGGTTTGCTACAGCCAACCACTCCCTTATGGGACCAATTAAAGCCTCTCTTTATCAAAAACCCCCAAACCACCACCACACGCACACGCAACACAAAGCCATAAAAAGAAGTCATTGACCTACAATATGTAGGGTACATGTGATCAATCAAACATTTTCAAACTTGGAGCGATAAATGGCATATAAAATGCCACGTGAATATCCACTAACTACTCTAACCAATTGGAGCATAGTTCAATCGTGTTGGCACTCAAAATGGGCATAACATCGGTTCATATCAGTTTTGCCATAATCTATGAAAAACCCTACGAAATGACATGAAAATAGCACCACAACATTAGTTTTTTTAATATGATAAGAGTACCCCTACTTTAATACTTCTCATTTGGCTTAGTTTTCCAACCCTATGTTGTTAATCTCTTGATCCAATGACTAAGAATGGTGCCTTTAAAAGCCCTATTTTTTATTTTGTTAATTGAGTGACAACCAGTGGACTAACCTTGTGGCTTTAAGTGTTGATTTAGCTAGGTAATATCTACACCAAGGGTTGAGCTAGATAGCGTCCATGGTGGAGATGGAGAAGACCACAAGGTGATTAAGTGCTCAACAACAGAGAAGAAGTAAGGAGCAAGCTCGGAGGCAAATGTATAAATGATAGGGTTTTGCTGTTGACAGCCAATACACAGTACAACGTGATAACTCTTATTTATCACTTATCCCTATTTTAGTTTAGTTGGTATTTTAATTAATGCGTACACCATTATTAGTTATGAATACACTTAAAGCATTGCTTCCTTATGCTGCAAAAAAGGCATTGCTTCCTGAGTATAAAAGATGCTCTGCAATACTTTATGATAAAATGTTACAACGATATTTCGTGGGCTTGTATAATTATCTACTTACAACAACAACAACAATAACATAGTCTTTGGTTCTAAAAAGCTGGTTGGAGTAGGCTGGAGAAGAAACTCATATGAAATAAGTATAAAAGAACATAAAAAAGTCATAATTATCTACTTAAGCATAAGAAATATCAACACCGCGCAGGATGGGGCCCGCGTGCATGAACTAAAAAGTGGCGCGATCCGCGTGCCCGTGAACCAAAAGTGGCGCGATTAGGATTAAGACATGTTTAAGAAATTACCGAGAGTATATCGAACAAATATCGCACGGAGGTCTGGGCAGAGTGTAGGACTTTGGTTGGCTTTGCCGCTTTGGACGCAGGCCATGGTGTAGCGTAGTGCCAGCGTACGTGCACCATTGTCTCCACGCTCTCGGGTTGTACTGGGCCGTTTCGACCATTTCTTGGAGGTGGCCAGCGCCACCAGGCATATCAACAGTGTGCCGGTTCGCCGACTTGCTTTTTTGGGATGCCTCTTATCCGCGGGAGTTGTAGTGATCCGCGCGCCATTGGCTCACACCACTACACACGCACACCCCACACACACCGGCCCGGTGGCGGCCAGCACCTACAACTACACTCGTGCAAATGAAGATCGCTCCCATCCCGAAATCATCGAAATCACCGACGGGTCAGCCGACGGCCGACGTTTTTTTTTTTTCCCGTTTTGCCGAATTACAAACGCTTTTGATGATCCGAAGGATGGATTTAACATACCGTTCCAGGTGGGAAATCGTAGGCCGAGCTGGGCTCGAACCCACGATCGGCCGCTCCACCGTCCGGAGACGTAGCCAAACGAGCTAGCGCTCGTTCCCACCCGCCGACTTGGCTGGGTTTGCAACTTTGGACGCGGGCCGATGCGGAGTGCTGGTGCCAATTTATCTACCGTTGCGCATTCGACGGGTCAGCCGGTGGAAACGTTTTTTATTTTTTTGAGAATTACGTGAGTGGCTACGTGAGCGTTGTTGCCCAGGCCTGGGGGCCAAACGGTTGGGCCTTTGAGTTTTCGGTCGTGTGGGCTCTTTCCACCAGCCTCCGTGCGGTGATGATAGTCCATGCGACAGGGACCCGAGCTAGGCTACGCTGTCTAAAAAATACTGAGAGACTCCGCCCGGCCCACGATGCCCTTTTTAAGTCGGATTGCCTGTGCTGCTGATGGGGAGCCCGTCAGGATTCTGGAACGCACTGTCCTCATAATCCTGCTACAGGAAGCATGCGGAGGCCTTTTTTATTTTTTAGCATAAAGCATGCCGAGGCCTATAGATGAGAAATGGGCGGCCCGCCCGCCTCGTCGCGGGCCTGTTTGGCCCATGGGCCACCGTGCCGCGTCCGATCCAGTCCGCCATGCTCGAAGTCAAGGCCCACGCACCGAAAAGGCACGGGTCCTAAGCCCTGGCATTAAACCCGATTTTTTTCTCGGGTAATTCGAAAATTGAAAATTCGGTAATGAAAATCGCTACCCAATATAAGCCCTGAAAAACACTACCCGAAATTTCGAGGTACCATAATTCGGTTCGCACCGATAATTCGTTCCGTATACCCAATCTACCCGGTTTATAAAAACAACAAACTTATCAAAATGTCATTAGCAATTTAAACATAATTTCACTACGCCTGGAGAATTTGAACAACAATTCGTGGAGAATAATATATTATAGTCACTTATTCAAACCAAGATAATTATATTCTAAGAAAGTGATAATTTCAAGCCGCATAACTAACAACAAGTGATAGATGCAAAGATGAAGGCAAAACTTTGGGTAGTTCGTAGTTTGGGTACCGGAATGTAATACCCGAATTACCCAAACAAATTTTGATAATTAAAATCGCTATCCGAATTTGGGATCGGGTACCTTAGGTTCGTGTAATTCGGGTCCTGTTCGGGTATTTCGTATGGGTATCGGGTTTTGCCCCAGCTTAATGGGTCCAATGGGGAACTGCCGCCCCAAGGCCCGGCCGAGAGGGGAAGCCGTCCGAGTTGCTTAAAAAAGAAGAAGAAGTCGGCCGACGCCTTTCGGACCGCCGCGCAACGGCGACCCGGGCCGCGCAAGCGAAGGGAGAGAGAGAGAGACGCTGGACGACAAAAGGCGCAAGCCGGTAGGAGACACACAGCTCTTCCACCGGTTCTCCGTTAGTGATCTCTCTCCAGGCGCTCTCCGTAGGTGCCAAGTGTTTGACATGATTGCCACTGTCGTCTCGAGCTCCACCGCTGCCCATGGTGAGTGGATCGCGGCGGAGGCAAAGCGATCGCCAACGCCAGGGAGTGGGAAGGCCGCTCTCGAGTGGAGGAGACCGATAGGCGGGGCGGCGGTTAGAAGAAGGATGAAAACAGAACGAAAATATTTCGGCCTGAACCGCATCGAGGGATTTAATCCGATATCGATTTTCTTGTCCCACTTTCCCGAGTCCGTATGCATGATTTCAAATGTAAAAGTAGAAAACGGTTGAGGAGTTTTCGAAAATGGTTTCTCAAATGCTAAAACTTGACTACCGCTTATCGTGTTCTTTCGAAGAAGATTTCTCTTATAACATCGCCAACCAAAGAACGGAAGTCTCTCGTGGATCAAAGACCACCAAAAACCAACAAGGCGATCTCATCATTATTGTCTAGGCAACTAAGCAAAGGCTGTGGAGCACTGATGGTCGAGACCGCATTATCTGTAGCACACCCCGTCAGCGCCTCCTAGAGTCGCCGAGGTGGGACTAATCACCTCGCCCGGCGCCGCATGGCTGCATCGGCTTCATCGCGGCGTTGTTATTGTGTTGCATATGATTGGCCGACGAAAGACAGAGTGCTAGATGGACCAAAATGATAAGTTTGCTCTCTCTTACACTCGAAATTTGCTAAAATGACACTTACTAGTTTTTATGCATTGTGGGTCGATATTCCGTATTGAATTTTCTTATACCGACCGTTTCAACGTAAGTCCGCTTCAATTAGTTTGTTTTCAAAATTCCATAATTCCGTAAGTCCCCGTTCGTTTTCATGTCCGCTTTGACATTTTAAACTTTCATTTTCAGTATTCAAATGTAAAGAATAGAAAACGGTTATGGGGTTTTTTCAACCGATTTCGACCGTTCTCATCCTTAGCTAGAAGATGTGAGGTAGTTTTACCGTCGTATAGTGAAGTTAGGGTTAAGTAGGCGTGGTGGGCTTTTGTGCTTGTTGGACTGTATTTTTCTTTTTGTTTAGGAAAACTGCTGGGTTGCCGGCCTGGAGCTTCGCACCCGGCCTTAGGGTGTGTTTGGTTGGGTTGTGGAGGCGTTGGAAAGAGAAGGTGAGAAAAATGGAACGTGTGGACCTTTAGTTGAAAAGGTGTTTGGTTAAAGCAGCTACGGAACTGTATGCCGTGAAAACGGTTCATATGCAAATGCAAATTGCTAATTATTCCTGATTATTTTGAAAAGAAAAAAAAAAATCTAAGTTCACTAATTCCTGCAAGTATGAATATGAATATGTACTCAGAATTCTTGTATTTGTTCTTTTACTTTTCTACAATGAAAACGGTAGAACATCACGTGTTCTCGATGGAACACATCAGGCATCGGAACATCTTGCATTCTCGTGGCCCAGCCAATTGCTTGGTTTACGACTTCGCGTTGTGGCCATCTCGTCGTTGACGGCGCGGACCAGACCTGGGAGTTTGCACGGCCGGACCTGGGGACGAGCAGGGCCAGGGCAGATCTCTCACGATGGGGATGAGCCAGATCTCGCGCTACCGCCCGAGATGGGGAGCTGCGTCCAACCATGGGGCCTCGCGCGGCCAGACCTGCAAGCTCGCGCAGCCAGCCTGATGATGCGCCACCGTACCGGCACTAGTGCGTACCGGAGCAGGAGCAGCCTGGTGAGGGAGAGGGTGCCGCCAGAGGGAGAGGAGCAGGGGCCGCAACTTCGTCGGAGCTGAGGAAGAAATCCTGGTGATGCGCCGCCGTACCGGAGCAGAGGAAGACGCAGGGTCACGCCGCCGGGCCGGTGTTGAGGAAGCACAGGGGCCGGTGCCGCTCGCTGGCCGAGCTGCAGGCCGGTGTCGTCGTAAGGTGCGAATAGAAATAGAAGAAAATAACGTTTCGTTTCATCGTTTCGTTTCATAACCGATGGCAAAAAGGGTAATTAAGAGCAAAAAGGTGGGCCAAAAGCGGCTATCCAATTTATTTATACTACCCTTGGTTGGGCTTTGACAAAAGTAAAAGCAGCCTAAAAGCCCAACCAAAGACACCCTTAATCGGGTCTCGCCTAATTTTCGGGTTGTCTTTGTCTTGCGCCCGCCTTGGGGTCGGCATGACCCGCATGCCTCAAAGCGGGCACCGGCCAGCCACGAGCACGAATCGACCGTGCCCGGCCATGTTCGTCGGACCGAAATTCCACGCTTCGTGCCGTGTCACCGGGCTTTGTGCTCAGGTATACGGAGGCCTTGAGCTCAGCAAAGGTATAGAGAGAGAGTGAGAGTC
Source organism: Hyparrhenia diplandra (assembly GCA_015847255.1). NCBI lineage: Eukaryota > Viridiplantae > Streptophyta > Magnoliopsida > Poales > Poaceae > Hyparrhenia > Hyparrhenia diplandra. Next base: position 97,647 of record JADLZK010010687.1, on the reverse strand, counting down.
GCCTCTGTTGAATTTATTTATGTGGTGGCGATGAAGTGCACTATTGGTACATCCATGCATGTATATGTACTGAAAAATACACCGTAAAGCAATGTTTGACCTCATTTCCGTGGAAACTGAAAGCACAGGGGAATCGGAGGCGGAGGGCTTTCGCGGTGCAGCACCCGGCGGCTGCGGCGCGGGCAGCGGGGCGACGATCGAATCGACGTGGTGACGGGCGGCGTCGGCGTGGCGGTCGGCGTGGCTGGACTCGTGCCGCTGTGCTGGCGGGCGGCAGCCGGGTGCGCGTTGCCAGCCGGCCGGCCGCGTGGCTTCGTGCCAGCCGGCCGGCCGTCTAATCTCTTCTTGGCCTGGCAGCTAGTCAACAAACTGACATTTGTTAAAAAACAAATAGTATAGCCAGTGTTGCAAGGGATAAACATAAACCTCAAGTGATGCGAATGAAGAAGCACGTTAGGCAGGTTGAGCAAAGGTTGCCGCTAACGTCTAACGGCCTGATCCACACAGATACGGCGCGGGCATGCAATTGGCCATGTAGCACACGATCCTCCGGCCGATCGATGGATCCCTAACATGTTTGGAGAGCGATCGAGGGAGCATGGATCCAAAGCCGTGATCCACCGAATAGCCTAAATTGTCGCAGCACTCGCCGGGGAATATATCGTAAGTTCGTAACCCCCTCCCTAGCGAGACGCCATGTGGCCGGAGCACTCGCTGTCACCACCGGGTTGGGTCCGGGTCTAGGTCTGGCGCAAGAATAATGCGTGCGTGGCCTTCGTTTCGCCGACGACGCAGCAACATGCCGGCGCCGCCGCACGTTCTGCCGTGCAACATGGCCGGCGCGGCGGCCGCACAGGAAGGTTCTCCGGATATAATTAACTAACATTTGATGCACGCGCAACATCAGATTAATTGCTTCGGGCATCTTGCGCCGGTCGATCGACTTGCATGGTCGACAGGGTATTACTGGGATTGGCATCATCAGGTCGGCCGGCCCTATCATCATTTGAGATCGATCAGATGACCGAGGCAATGGAATAGGAGCAGTAAACCACAGTACAGTACTACAGTTTCCTTCCCTGTCAGCCATGTTGAGCACAGAATGAATTAAATTACTGTCCCACAGGACAGGACTGTCACTGGCCTATTAAGCTTTCGAGTGCACCGGCCGGCCGTGCATTGTATATACGAATATACAAACCAAGTGGAAAAAATGCATGAGTGAGGATTAAGCCCCACCATGCCACCTTAACCACCCTCGGAGCCACCAAAATTGAACCCAAAGCATACTTCGGTCCTACTCATGCATACAAACACACACACAATGCAACAACGTACAACTCTTCTCTCGCCACCATCATCATCGCGGCCGGTCGTCTTTCCTTGCGTTCAAAACAAACGGCAAACCAATCGCAGGGCCCTAAACCACAACCAAAACAAAGAAACCATCATCACGCAAGGCAAATTGTCAATCGACAGTCTAATCGCGGGAAAATAATAGCATACGCTGAATTGCTGATGGGGTTTTCTTAAACTATCTAAGGCAAGGCAACCGACCACCCCACCAATCATCCTGTCCACCAAGGGCCCCCAATCCTATCGTCATCATCAGAGGCTCTCTAGTAGTCTCATCATTTTTGGTGCCGACCGACCCTCCCATGTGCAACCCAAATAAACCCTCGCCTCCATCCATGCGATGCAACTTTCGAAACATTTCGAGATTATTGGGCGCTGCAGCACAGCACTACTATAATGGCAACATGCTTGTCCTGGCCGGGTTTTTTTATTTCAAAGAATTCTGGGCCCTAACGCTCTACTAGCTCTGGAGAGACCTTTGCAGAGCCTCGTCGGCGTTTGAGTCGCCGGTCCTCGACTTTAAACAAACAGACGCACGCTTCTAAAGAGGGGCCAGCCAGCCTGCCAGCCCTGTGCAACTGCCTGCCTGCCGGCTCTCGCTCTCGTCGTCGTCCTATATATTCACACGCACACAACACAAGGTCATCACAAGCAGGCCAGCCTTGGCACCACCCCAGTTGCTGTGCGCATTACACAGAAAGCAGCAGCAGCAGCTGCAGCTTTAGTTTGCAACCATGATCAAGCTGAGGTACTCCAAGAGGCTCTTCAAGAGGAGCTCATCGTCTTCCAAGCAGCAGCAGCAGGCGGCCGCTTGCGGCGGCGACAATGGCGGCGCTGGGGAGATTGAGTGGGAGGTGAGGCCCGGAGGGATGCTGGTGCAGAAGAGGGACGGGAGGGGTGGCCAGGAGATGGTCACCGTCAGGGTGTCCACCGGCTTCTCCTGGCATGATGTGTCCATTGCAGCCACCTCCACTTTTGGTGAGTACTCGTACGCTGCATGCTCCAGTCTCATCTCTGATGATTCTTCTTCGCTCTGTTTCTTTTTTCTCGCTCGATTTGAGGTGGTACTGGCTTTATGTTCACAAACATTTGGTTTCTTTTATTTGTGGCTTGGTTTCTGATTGTTGCTGATAGATTAGCAGTAGTATGTTCTAGGACGAACTTGATTTCACATAGTTCCTTCTTGGAAGTTCCCATCATAATCAATTAGCTTTAATTTTTTCCCCCCTGAATGCTTATTATAGGAGAAAAATGGTAGTAATAGGAAAGATCCAACTGTTCCTCCTCAACACTGATTGTAAGTAGTTGTTCGGTAGTCGCTGGAATGCAGTTAAGAACGGAAGTAGAGCGCCCTTGCTCTGAACTGTCCAGTACTCCTACAGCAGCGTCCCTCCCTGCATTTGACATTCTCTGGAGTATGGACACATCTGCTCCCAAATTTACATGTACTCCTCTGATGACCACAAAGATCAGAGCGAAACCAGCATGGTCTCGATTCGAAAATTCTGAACTCCAAAATCCAAATGAAAAAATCCCATGCTTCTGAGTCGTACTGCGATTTATGTTTTTGTACTAGTTGACAGTAGAAAGGTCGGCTGAATACTATAAACTGTGGACTTGTGAACCGACATGTGCTGCATCTTCTTCAGAACTTACAGTACTTCACAGTATCTGTACAAGCAATGCTGACGCAAAGAGACTTCAAAGTCTTACACCCTAACATGGGCGTACACACTCACACATAACTTATTCATGGCTGCATTATATACAAATATAAAAGGAAGAAATATATATATTTATGGCACTGCCAGCTACTGCTCATACATGTAATGAGTTGCACACAGTTTGGAATGTTCAGCCATTTTTCTTTCTTTTCCATCGCTACCTAAATGATGTGTGAATTGTCAGTTTGAATTTCATTTAAAAGTATGGCCCTTTTGGTTGTGCTGTAACTTGTAATTAACAAGCTTCGTCTCTGAAAAATGCAGGTGAGCTGAAGGTGATGCTGTCCATGATAACAGGACTGGAGCCTCGGGAGCAGAGGCTGCTCTTCAGGGGTAAAGAGAGGGATGACACTGACCACCTCCACATGGTTGGGGTGAGGGACAAGGACAAGGTCCTCCTCCTAGAGGACCCTGCCCTCAAGGACATGAAGCTCCGGGCTCTCTCGGCCCAAGTCGTGCGGAGCTCGTGCCAGCCTTTTATCCAAGTGTAGCTCGCATCGGCCCGCTATCGTGCTAACTATTACCACTACTTATTAGTCTCGTGAAGGTACTTTTAATTTCTGGAAGGTTTTTTATATCCGGAATCCGAGGGGTTTGTGCTCTGAACCCCTCTTAGTCCACTCTTAGTGCCACTCCATGGAAGGGCTAAGGATCCCTGAAGATGAGAGTGAGAGAGCCTTTTAATCATGTAGCTTGTTGCAAGCGTCAGCCATGGTGGTTGTGATGTGATTTGTTGAAGCCTACTAGTATTGAGATTCTTTTTATGGTCCCTACTACTACTACTACTGTGGTCATTTCTCATTCCTACCTACATGCATGGGTCATGGATAGGCATGAGGAAAGATTGTATGTATCTTGTGTTCCTGTTCCCAATGAATGAATGGATGAAACCAAACGTGTGTCCCTTTCCATGATGGAATTTGCTCCTTTTGTTGATCTTTGGGATGTGATTGTGATGTGTGTATGGAGAGCGAATCATGGTGATGCTTCAGGTTCAAGAAAAGGAACCTAATTAAAGATGTGCAAGATCTTAGCTATAAGGGTGCACAATACAATGTGACCCGTTCCTTTTGTTTGTGACCCTGCCATTGATGTGCTTGAGATTTGCAGATGAAGTCCTTTGGACTGCAGCGAAGGTGAGCCCCGAGTACAGATTGGTAACTGATCTGTTCCCCATTCGCAGACAGCAGCAACCTTCACCTGCATGCTTGTCAGCATCAATGCATGAGTACTAGTAGAAAAGAAGAGTGCTTGGCTTCAGAATGAAGGGATCAGTACAAAGCTCGCAGCAGATGGAGATGCTTAGGCATTCCATCCATAGTCAAATCTCGAATTCATGACTATTAGGTACTCCATTCCATCCGCGAACAAGCCATATTATAGGGTCGTCTAATGCATACATGCATGTTACATATCAACAGGTTACAGTTCATCAGTAGCAGCGTACAGTCCAGTCGACCAGCTCCTGAGTTCTGACGTTTCAGGTTCAAGAGAAGGAGCTTTATCACGGGAAAATGGACTTCATGATGCTGTGCCCAGCCCTTTCTGTTACTGTGAAGCAGAGTGGTGGGTGAGATTTCAGCTCAGGAGCTCTTGACTGCAGCGAACGAGAGAGTACAAATCATCACCGGTTTGTTTCCCATTCGAGGACGTACAACGGCAACCAGCAGCCGCTTGCTTTGCTTGCACTAACCTCCTTTCGTCCTTTGAATTAATTGCCAGCATCAATGCAAAGTACTAGAAAGGTTGTTTGTTTGGCTTCACAGGGAAGGAACTCCCAACTCGTTTTCTCTCGAATACGCAAAAGATTTATGCATCTTTATATTTAAGAGAAGAGTTTTTACATCCGCGTTGTCGCACTTTCATGCTCCTCGAGTTATATTACATTATGCACCACTCAAACCTTTTCTTCTAAGCGGATTACTCACGGATTAGACAACTTAGATTGCGAGCACCAGCTCGGATCCGTGGATCGGCGGTGGCGCTCATGCGCGGGCGCCGCGTCGCCCGCGGGACTGCCAGGGGCGTGCGAGATCGGGAAAGAACTTCCGCAACGACTCAGAGTCCGCGGCCAACGGGTCGCCGCCGAACATGGTCTCGCACTCCAGCCTTGGCCTATGCCGCGGTTTTCCCCGGCCGCCGGAGCCACTATAAGACGAGGGCTTCCTCGCTGGCGACGGGATGTTCGCGAGCGGCAGCCGCCGCTATCCTCACGCTCCCGAGGGGAAGCCCGGACGAGTGGTCGTCGACCCGGTCCGCAACACAGGTGTTGCGGCGCCCGCAGCAGGGTGTGACCTTCCGTTTTTTTTACCGGCGGTCCTATCAAACCGCCGCCTCCGCTCAACAAACCGTCCTAAGTCGCACCGGACGGTTTGAAATTTGAATTCAACTCAATTCAAACGGCGTGGCGGCGAACGGTAAAATCCGCAAACCGGGCGGTTTGGAATTTATACCGCCGGTTTGGAATTTATACCGCGGGTTTGAGCGGTACAAATTCCAAACCGCCGAAGAAGTTGTTTTTTTTTTTTTTAATTTTTTTTGAAGGAATTTTTGGTAGTTGCTTTGGACGTTTTTTTTTTCAAACTTCAATTCTAATTTTTTTTATACCAAACGAACTCAAATTTGAAAAATTTTTACACCGTTGGCTTCTATAAATCACGAACTATTTTACGGGAATTTTTTCAATGATTTTTTTTTTTCAAATTTTACATTTTGAATTTGGCTTTTATACCGGCGGTCCTCAACACCACCGACCGGTTTTACGGTAACGCCCGCGGTTTACGCCGGGAGAAAAAACGCAGGTGTGACGGCCTTCACGAACCCGCTAGGCGAACCCCTCGATACATCCGCGGGCCCAGCGCAACATCGCCGCCATCGCACGACGCGCCCCGGGTCCATCCCGCATGGGGAAGGCGGTGGCGGCGAACAACATCCGTCGTCCATCGCTCAACGCGCCCACGCTTCCGGGCGGTCGCGGCCCAACACGGGGTCTCACCCACTTGCCCATGTGACGCAAACCGCCTCACGCCCGGGAACCCCGGCGTTGGGAGCACGCCCTCGCCACCCTTTGCGGGCGTCAGCGTTTGCTCGAGCGAGGCCCGAGCACGCCGATGGGGGGAGCCGCTCAACATGTGTTCGGGATCCGCAACCACGTAACCTCCACCCCCAGCCCTCACACCACCGATGAACATTATATCTAACGCCTGAGCCTTTCTAGATACGCTATAGCTTACCTATCCGCTTGCAATCACGCAAACGTTTGGCCACAAGCTGGTGTACCATCCGTAGGCAACGCATTATTGTTTGAAACAAGTTGGTGTACCATCCCCTTGCATTATTTGCACTTGAAACAAGCCGCCGACGTGACCATTCCATATCCATACATAACTACATAAGTGACCTTTTCAATGTCGATATTAGAAAATGGTTTGAATCATCGGGAGCGTCTTTCGGGAGCACGTTTGGAGCAGTGTTTGGTTCCGAGCGTCGCCTTGGGCGCATCGCCAAGATAATGGAGCAAGCCGCAATAATGTGTGTTAGCGGCAACCGCCAACTCGCACAAGGCCCCCGATGAAGATGAACATTATATCTAAGTGCTTGAGCTTTTCTAGATACAATATAGCTTACCTATCCAGAGTTGCATTATTGTTTGGAAACAAGTTGGTGTACCATCCAGAGTTGCATTATTGTTTGGAAACAAGTTGGTGTACCATTCCATATCCATACATAACTACATAAGTGACCTTTTCAAGTAAGATATTAGAAAATGGTTTGAATCATCGATTTTGCTGATCGATTGACATTTGGAGCAGGTACATTAAGCAATGTCAGCTTGGCTTATAGCCAAGATAACTAAGCAAAAACTGATGTGGAAGAAAGAGAAAAGTGAAAAGGTAAGCAGCTTGGCGATGGATGCGTCGCCGAGCTCGTCACATGTTCCAAGATAGTGGTGGGGCTGTTCAACTCTTCTCTCTCCACTTCACGCCAAATCAAATACTAAATGCATGGGGCCATGCATATTAAAATACTATATTTAGTTAAAGAGAAAAACCTGGATTGTTGATTTAACTTGGCTTATAACCAACGCTTTATTGGATCTGCTCTTATGGAAGGAAAGGATGAAATGGTAATGGTAGGACCGATAGAGGTTCAAGCATCGAATGGAAAACTGTTTGGTGCCGCGTGGCCGGCCGGGGCATTTGGCATTTGTTTGCTGTCACGACTGCCGGTACCGACCGGCGCGGCGACGGCATGGTCCAAACTGGGACATCCTCATCGATGATCGGTCACGGTCAGCACTACCAGAGTCCAGACCAGGCACGCGGACACGGACACTGGTCAGTCTAGAGCCTGACACGCAGCCATGCATGATCGATCGGCACGAGCACGACGCTGCCCTTTCTGACCTTTCGAGGCGTTCCTTTTCCAGTTTCTTTGGCTGCCGCGTGCCTTTCTGATACTCTGATACTGCATGATCTGTGCCTTGGCGACTACCGACGGAACGGAACGGAATGCTGCGCTGTTGGTCACGCGTCTCGACATGTAACCACGCACCACACTTACTCCGTGATATCCCGCCGGCCCAAGCCATGGACGCCGCCGTGTTGTATGCATGTCCAGGAGGGAAGCCGGAAGCGCCCAGGCCCCAGACCACGGAGGTCGTCGGCAAGCTGCCTTGCCTTGTCTCCCCCATCCATCGATAAATCAATTCATAAAATCCATGCTAGTTTGATACTAATTTGATATTTCAAATCTTATCAATGTTTTTTCTATAAATTCGGTTAAAATTAAAAAGTTTATCTTAAGGCCCTGTTTTTGGTTCCCATAAGTCGTGACTAAAAAATTAGTGACTTATAAGTCATGTCTGTTTGATTGTACGTGACTTATAAGTCGTGGTGGAAAAGAAAAGAAAATGGGTGACGACAAGTCGTGGTAAAAAGAAGAGAAAATAGTTAGAAGTGACTTATAAGTCCCATGTCCCATGACTTATAAGTCCATACTGCTTTGGCAAAATAAGTCACTTATTTTGAATTTTTGACTTATAAGTCACCCGACTTATGGAAACCAAACAGGCCCTAAGACAACTCAAAAAATCTGTTTGTTGAGTAATACTCATTGCCACCCACTACTGTTGGAAGTACTAACTAAAAGGTCGTTTGGTTTTCATAAGTCATGGAACTTATTAAATCAAAAAGTGAAATAAGTGACTTATTTTGTCAAACAAGATCGACTTATTAAGTCATGCGACTTATAAGTCACTTGCAACCATTTTCTCTTTTTTCACATTGACTTATAACTCACACATTTTTCTCTTCTTTTCCACCCTAACTTATAAGTCTAGGTGGAAGTTGGATGTCCAATGGATACCCTCTAGTTCAAAAAAATGAACTAGGAAGAGATGGTCCCCTACCAAAATTTGAATTTCTAGGTTATTTGTCAAAATCCATGGATGTCCAAATTAGATTGGTCTTCCACCTATGCTTATAAGTCATCGGTAATTAAACGCATGACTTATAAGTCACTAATTTTTAAACACCGACTTATGAGAACTAAACAGGGGCCTAAGGTTCCATAAGTCGTGACTTATTAAGTCATGTGACTAAAAATTAGTGACTTATAAGTCATGCTCTGTTTTATTGTACGCGACTTATAAGTCAAGATGGAAAAGAAGAGAAAATGGGTGACTGACAAGTCGTGGTAAAAAAGAGAAAATAGTTACAAGTGACTTATAAGTCAATAAGTCCCATGACTTATAAGTCCCTACCGTTTAAGAAAATAAGTCACTTATTTTAAATTTTTAACTTATAAATCACCCGACTTATGGAAACCAAACACGCCCCTAAACAAGACCAAAATTTCAAACTACAAGCACAGCGCTTGCCTTTTTTTTTTTTTTTACGGACACCCCTGTCTCCTTCCCACTGCCATGTGTTTGCCCAGCATAGGCGAGACAAGTGAAGGACGCATCTGGCCGACGCCGACGCCGACGCCGACGCCGACCACTTCTCAGTGGGCACTCCGGCACTGGCTCCTTCCTTCCCTGATCCCTCCTCGTCCTCCTCTGCCTGCTAGCCCCGCCTGCTGCAAAGCCCCCGGCTCCGCTCTGCTCGCCAGCAGCACCAACTTCCACTTCCACTCCACCAGCAAAGCGAGCTCCTTTTTTACTCCCCAAAATCTTCTGAATAAAAAACCGCGCAAGCAACCTCGCTCCACCGGCCTCCCGCAGTCAGGTCAGGATAGGTCCCAGCCCACGCAGACGCAGCATTTGACAGCGCGAGGCGGTTGCCCAGTCAGGTCTGCCTTTTCTTGGTTACTTTTCCTTTGATTTTGTTTAGTTCAGAGCCCATAACCACCGGCAATCTAGCCTTCAGGCCCGGTTCTTGCAACTCCTGAGTTGCTTCTGGGCGCCAGTTTCAGTTACCCTATCTCCGGTGTGGGTTTGATGAGGGGCATTCACATTTTTGTCTTCGCGTTTTGCACAGTCTGGGGTCGACGGCTTTGATTGGCTTTGAAGGAAGGGAGTGAGATTGTGAGAAGCCTTTGACCAAGGTTGTCAATGGAGTCTGGGATTTGGGCATCTGTTTGGAGCTTCATCAAGTTCCTGCCTTTCTTCTTTGCTCTTCTCCTCCTGGGCATCATCAAAGGTGGACAGGACGCTTGCTCTGTCAGTCCATTCTTCTCCTTTTTTTTTTTTTTTAATGAAAGTATGGAATGTAATTGTATTTAAGGATGGTTTCACACGGCTGTGTCCTTGTTTCTTGAATTCAATCAATCAGTTCATGTGGTGTGTTGCATTTGCTAAGAATGGTTGCCGTCTGGTTCTGCTTGTACTGATGCTTGGTTGCTCCTTCAAACCATTATTGTGGGCTTCAGTAATGAATAATGATGTAAACTGGTTGCCTTTTTGGCTTGCATAAATGCTCATATCACCAATAAAGTAGTCCATTTATGGGTTGATATAAACTCCCTTTGATAATAAGGGAGAAAATGGTGTAGTACATATAGGTAGATCAATACTCTCTGCCATACTTTTATTGGCAGAGAGTATTGACTTTATGAATATTGCTCGATCTGCCTGGTTCATTTTTTGCATTTGCAGATTTATTCATGCCGTAGCTTTTACTTGTTATTTGAACTGTTCTGCTTGATAGGGGATAGACTTATTTCTGCAGAGCTTTGCAATTAGAATATCTAGGGATATGAATTGAACTATGTGCACATAAGATTTTGGATTAATTCTAGAAAAAAAATAGTATTCTGTAAAATGTAAATATTAATGCCTTGGCTAACGTACATTTCATGGACTAGTTGAGTACTTGGTAATTATTGTTGGTCTCGGTTCCTATTGGTCTATAGATTCATGCTAATCTTGCCAATCCAGGTGCTTTGTTTGGCCCATTGGCATGGCTCGTCATGACAATTGGAATTTCCGCACTTATTCTAGGCCTGTGGCCTATCCATGTGATTTGGACATATTACTGCATCATCAGGTAGCCTTTGCAGTTCTGAAAGGGGACTCATGCAATGTGGTTTATTTGGATGCGCTTATCACCTTTTATGAAAGCAGAACCAAGATGGTTGGACCAGTCATAAAGTTGCTGCTTCTTATTGCTGCAACTGCGGTTTTGGTTCTATGGCTAATAATTGGCGTCGTGGGAAGCATCCTTGCTGGTTTGGCTTATGGATTTCTAGCACCAGCAATGGCTACATTTGATGCGGTTGGGGAAGGAAAAGAAAAGCCACTTGTTCACTGTTTTTTGGTACAATTTACTTGTAATGGTTTCATTCTGATATTTGTTTTGTGTGTACAATACTTGTTTCACATGGTCCGCTAATTGGAAATGCAGGATGGAACATGGAGCTCTATCACAGGAAGTTGTACAGTAGTCGTGGACGTGAAAGACATGTTGGTACACTCATATTTTTCAATCATGGATGAAGTTCGTCTTCATGCACCTCCCGATGGCAAGCCATATGAGATAAGGTCTTAGGTCTACTTTCTTTCTGTTATTGTTTTCAACCTTTTTCATTCTTCCTTATATGTGTTAACAAGTGAGTAGCAATAAATGAGTCATTGCCTTCATCTGGTACTCTAACTAAAGTATTTTGTCTGTTTGCTATCTTGGTTAGCTTTTCTTGTACATCATAAACAGTTCAGGTTAACAATAAAATACACTATAATGTGGTCACAAGAAAGACAAGAAATACACAACTAATTCATACTTGAGAAGTTGCCTTAAAAAATGATATGGGGATTGCTAATATTGATCCTTTTAAATCTTGAGCTGATTGGTGATTGCTAATATTGAAGCACCCTTGTAATGATTTTGTTTTAGTTGATGAATTCTGTGTGGCACAAAATAATTAACTATGCATCCCCAGATTGCTACAAATTCCCGGTGCAATATTTGCTGCTGCTTGTGGGCTTGTAGTGGATGCAATAATGTTCACACTAATTGCCTTGTACAAGTTCCCTGTTATGCTATTCAAAGGATGGAAGCGGTTGATTGAAGATCTTGTTGGCAGAGAAGGACCTTTTCTTGAGACAGCTTGCGTGCCGCTTGCTGGTCTTGCAATTCTTCTCTGGCCATTTGCAGTTATAGGAGCTTTTGTAGCCTCTGTTATCTGCAGTGTTCCTTTTGGTGCATATGCTGCTGTGGTGGTTTATCAGGTAAAATCTTTTGGACTCGCAACAGAAAAATATCATTTATAGCATAAATCCAGTATTATGATGAAATATTACCTGATTTAGCATGATAGATGTGGAGGCGTGAAGCTTACAATTGCAATCTTGTTTATGTGTCAGGAATCCTCACTTTTCCTGGGACTGTCTTATGTAATATCATCAGTATCTATCTTTGATGAATATACAAATGACGTACTTGACATGGCACCAGGATCTTGCTTTCCTAGGTACAATTGGTTTATTCTGTACCCAATGTTGTCCTTGAATTGAACACCAAATAATACAAGTTACTCAAAATTTCACTTTCCATGACTAGGTTTAAATATAGGAAAGATGAAGCTTCCTCACATGGTGGTTCTCTCTCGAGGCCCGCTTCATTCAAGGACAAGCATGATGGAAAGAAAGCCCCTCAGCGCGTAACATCATTTAAAAGTAGCTTTGATGAGTTCAATCCATTCAAGGTGATCTTTAAAAATTCTCTATACTGACACTAGACAATGCTCCATTGAGATTAATTTCATTGTATTCTACCCCATTCCATTCCAAATTATAAGACATTTTGACTTTTCTAGATACATAACTTTTGCTATGCACTTAGATATACACCATGTCTAGATAAATAACAAAACCTATCTAGATAAAGGCAAAACGTCTTATAGTGTGAAACAGAGGGAGTATTATGGTGGAGCTATACTTTTTGTAGAGTTTAGAGATTGTAAGTTGTAATCTGCTACTCCACTCTGATTGCTGCAGTTGTAAAGTTAGGAATTGGATCAGCTCAAGCTGTCCATCCTTGCTGCTGTAGCAGCATTGGCTGCTGCCATGAGATGGCTTGCATCAGCCTTGTAGAAGTAGATAGCATGGCTGAGGTAAGTTTGTACCTAGGAGTAGGTAGTTGGTGTACTCCACCATACTTAGGGTACATAGTAGATAGGAGTAGAGTTGTATAAATCAACACCTAATGTAATAGAGCAAAGCAGTTCAAGTTTGCCCACATTCAGAGTCTCTCAGTTCCAGCCAGCGCTGAAACTGAAGTGCAGTGTGTGTGTGTGTGCGCGTTGAAGCTGAGCTCCTGCTCATCTTCTTCCTTGGGTCAAGGGAGAGGGGGAGAGCAGAGGTGAGGGTGTACTCACCTGGGTGCTGTGTGCAGGGACCAACAGAGATTATACTATGAAATTTATAATCTCATTTAAAATTCAAAAGCATGCTATGATTCTTTGGTGTTTGGAAACTTCTGCAGTATAACTGATTTAAATGTGTTGTTTAGTTGCTAGATCACCTTTTCATAGAGTGTAAGCACCGTGGCAAGGATCTGGTTGCTGAAGGAGTGATAACCCCAAAAGATATAGAAGTTACAAAGGCAGGCAAAGCCAGCACCGGGGTACTTAATGTTGGGTTACCAGCATATGTTATTCTTAAGGCACTCCTCCGATCTGCTAAAGCCAACTTGGATGGTCTGGTTCTAAGTGAGTAAGAGTGCCTTTCTTCAGGTCTAAATCATGTTTATGGTAAATTTTATTGACCTGCAAGATTTCCTGTGAAATATGCAGGTGATGGATCTCAGATAACATCTGATAATAGGTCTAAGAGTAAAATCTTTGAGTGGTTTTTTGACCCTCTGATGGTCATCAAAGATCAAATCAAAGCTGAGAACTTCACAGAAGAAGAGGAAGCATACCTTGAGAAGCAAGTGCTCTTGATAAGTGATCAAAAGCGCATCAAGGAGAATCTCATTCGGCTTCCACCATTGAGTGAGCGAAAAAAAGCAGAAATAGAAGCATTTGCTCGAAGGTACTTCCTTTCATCACTCCTTTTCAATCACTAAAGAAAAAATAGTCCTTTCGGGCCCTGATGATCCTACTACAAGGTTGCAAGGGATCACAAAGTCGATATCGAGGTACCCCACAGCCAAGCGCCGTTTCGACGCCCTTGTGAAGGCTCTTTCAGAAGAGCTGAGGACAATGGGTGGTAATCAATCTGCCAATGGGTCTCAAGTCCGAAGATGAAAAGTGGCATCGTCCGAATGCTTAGCCAGAGATCACTAGGGAAAACAACAGGCATCCGTGGAGACGATCACGAGGCCCAGCTGACAAGTGATGGTTTCACTTCATGATGTTTTGGAGGTGTTCAACTGTAACCTTAGTTTTGAAGACGTTCAACTGTAACCGTAGTTTGAAAAGGATACAAAGAACTGGATACAAAGAACTGTTCCGTATGAAGAGTTTAGCCTCAACCATTCTTGAGGATGAGTTCTTTGTTTTGAGGACTGTATCTGGACAACACTGCAACAGCACTTTGTAATAGAAAGCCAAAGATTTGATTCGCGCTACTACCACCACTTACATGTCCGTGTTAGTTCCTGCTGAATTGGATGCCCACTGAACATTTTTACATTTCTTTGCCCGCAGAACAGTGTCTTTGCGTGATTGTGTTCAGTTATTTGCAGAAAATTCCATAAGCAGTTACAAATGATCTAACACTGCCGAAAACCAGTTGCAAATATCTAACACTGCTCATATCGATAGTTCAAGACAAATGGAGAAGCGAGAGTACTGAATTCTCTGTAAACAGCACTATCATGAGGTTTGAGTGTGGTAAACTTTGTTTACAGAAACTTCCATTTGAAGCCATGCGCAGGCAAAGAAACTTCACAAAAATGTGAAATGGTTCAGAAAAACATATCTGTTACACAACTTCTTTAAGTTAATTTCATTCATCATTACTCGTATCAGTGTTGCATTTTGAATTGAAGAATCGTAGTTTTTAACATCATAACCGTGGATGGAATACTGACATTCTCGATTCTTAACAAACTCAGGAGGCAATGGTAGCTAATAAAGTGACTACAGGCGACGAGGTAATGTGCGAAGCTAAACGTGCATTCTGAAACATCAATCACAGTGCCTTCTTCTTGGCATCCTTGGCCTGCCCCTTCTTGGGATCTTAATACACATGCCCAGGCGCACGCTGTCGATAAGGGACTCAGGTAGAATGGAGATCAAGAACCACAGGACATCGTGTGGCCAGTATGGTGTGCACCTAGGCTCGTATCCAATGTGACGAACAGCAGCACGAGCATAGGTGTCAGCAGATGGGACCATGAAGGAAGACTTCCTGATGGATGCCATCTTTGTCGCCACATATAAGGGCACCTGAATAGATTGAAGAAATTGTGAGGGCAAAAGTTCACAACATATAGCTGACAAGACCGATGCAATTACTTGCAAAAGCACTTAACTAAGACCAATCCAATTGATCAAGAAGCATTATCAAAAGGTAGATACAAATCAATTCAACAAATAAACACACTTAACTAAGTTCAGTAGAACAAATGATGATTCAAGATGGTTAATGTTAGATGTTTGAAAATTTCATAACCACTTCAGTTTGTGAGGACTAACATGAGGCTGAAACAACAACTAGAGTGCTTCACCAAAATTTCTTTTAGTTCTTTAGAAAGAGAAAAGAAATCTAGAAACTATAGTTGAAATGGAAAATTGGAATTTGGAGAGACGATAAGTCATTTCAATAGCACAAAACTAAACTAAGATAACTGTAGAAATGGATGATAATTCAGAGAGATTTGTTACCTGGCATTGCACATCAATACCCTTGCTCTTGTACTCAACATAGAGGCATCTTGAGAACTGGTCAACATACCTGGGAAATACAGATAAAATTATTTTCAGTGTGTGCTTAGTAAGTTGAAGGGAATGTGTGCATCTGCCTAATTACAGTTATTATTATTATTATTTTTAAAAAGAATTACACAGTACAGACTCAGATGGTCACAACGCACACTCACCCCTATGAAAGATTCATCATGTTGACATTTTTCAGCTAAGTATGTAGTGCATATATAACACAAAGATACACAAACAAAATAGGAGGTCAATTGCTCATTTTACAGCAGTTGCGTGCATGTATGTTACATGTCAATAATTGATTGTTTATAGGTTTTCAACTCTTCATCCAAGATGTACTAGATCAAAGGATAATACAGCCCAACTATTCCATGAGCTCTAATAGTTGCAAGCTAATGAAAATTTTAGACCAACTGAACAGGAACATCACAAAAGTTTTTTTAGGTCTTATGTATGCAGAAATTAGCCCGCCTAACCGTCAAAGTTCTTTGATTATGTGTAGCTTACTGATTGCAGATAGCTATATTTTCATTTCCCTAAGGAGAAGGATCATACGTCAGATCTGGACATTTCAAGTAAGCCTAGACACACAATTTCACCCCAACTAACTCCCTTATGATTGCATCACAATCTGGCATGACCAACAAACACGCAAGCTAAGAGTTCACACCGAAGGCGTTTCCTCTAATCCCCGACCCTAGTCTTGTTCCCAAACCAAGTGCAAGTACAGACAGGGAAGAAAGACATGCTTTGTACTCAATCAGTCAATCTTACTTCCACTACCGCTATGTATCCTACAATCGAGCCAATTTAAGCTATATCCTGTACAGCTGAGCAGTAATTGGAGAGCAGGAAACCGGGGAACTGAACTCACGCTTTGGTGGCGGCGTAGACGGAGTAGAGCGGATCGGAAGGCATGACGGAGGCGGAGCCGGAGCCGATGTTGACAATGGCGCCGCGCTTCCTCTCGACCATGCCAGGCAGCACGGCGTGCGTGACCCGCGTGACGCCCTCGACGTTGACCCGGATCAGGCTGCGCATCAGCTCCTCGTCCACCTCGTGGAAGTAGCGCGCGTACGGGTAGGACAGGCCGGCGTTGTTGACGAGCACGCCGACGTCGAGGCCCCGGATGGAGTCCTTGAGCGCCTCGACGCCGTCCGCGAGCGCCTCGCTGTTGAAGTCGAGCACGAAGGTCCGCACCTCGGGGACCTTGGGGTGCTTGGCCTTGATCTCGGCGGCGACGGCGGCCAGCTTCTCCGGGTTGCGGCCGACGAGGACGAGCCCGAGCCCCGCGGCGGCGAGGCGGAACGCGATGGCGCGGCCGATGCCGTCGGTGGCGCCCGTCACGACGGCCCAGGCGCCGTAGCGGCGGCGCAGGGGCTTGCCCGGGCGGAGGAACGCGGCGTAGACCCAGAGCGCGAGGCGGATGGCGGCGCGGAGCGCCACGAGGAGCCCCACGGAGGCCAGCGCCAGCGCCCACGCCGGCTGCGCGCGGAGGAACTCGACGTGAGCGCACGTGCCGGCCATGGCTGGCGGATTTGTGGAGGAGCAGGACAGGACAGGAGTGGCGGCCGATGCGATGCGGTTGTCGAGCGAGCTTTGGCTTTGGCACGGCACGGGACTACGGGAGTTATAAGAGGGACGCGGCCTTTCTCCGGTGGTGGGTGGAACTGGTGTACCAAGACTAACCGAACACCAACTGGAAATCTCTGCTCCGTAGAGTTCGTTTCGTAATCGATGGACAATTTCAAATCGGATTTCAAGAAGTTCTGGCAGTGGTACTTTTAATTATTTAGATATAAAATGTAAAAATAGACAAAATATTCATGGTCGACGTGATTGTATTTTCTTGAGAGGACAACTTTTGTTTGCTTGTTTTTTTTTTAGCTTGTTTCGTTTTATTCTCTATCACATACCGCTATCGAATTAGCCAAAATTAAGAGCCTTTGATTGCATTTTTTTTTGGGCATACACTTTTCAAAATTGGATTTTCGGAGAATCTCGTGTAGTTGTTGAAACAGACAATTTTCAAATTTGGATTTTATAAGAAGCTCGTGTAGTTGTACTAGTGGGTAGTACTCACAAAAATTGAGTGAATGTTCGTTGCGAATACAGAAAAGAATGCATTGACGTGCGATGGATCACAAACATAGCAGTACAAAAATGGAAATGCGAGTCAAAGTAGCAATCTTTAGATGGGATGGATAGCAGGGGTTTGTTTTGAGAAGAAAGGGTACACAAACCCTGCCACCCTCCCTCTCGCCACACTCTTTGGAGTGCACGTCAAACCGTTGACGTGTTTGGTAGGCTCACCGCCAAGCCCACACAGCAGCCGGTTTGCGTGCCAACTGCGAAATGACGAAAGTTGCAGAAGAATTGCGACCTGCGAATAAAGTTTGTTTGTTATCCAGGAATAAAAATAACAAAACGGAATCAGAGGTTGCATGGCAAGCCGAGTCCACGGTGCACCGGGCGCATCTTCATCTTGGAGTATTAACTGGGGAGAGGTCGAGAGCGAGAGGGCCTGCAGCCTGAAGACGGACGGGCGATGGGGACAGCGTGGCTGGCAGGCAGGCAGGTTGGGTTTGATGAGCTGACATTAAGACACCGTTGGGGATGTGGTCGCCGGTGGCGGTGAAGGGCGGAAATCCCAACCCGTCCCGCCCTGCTCGGTGCTCTCGCCGTCCTTCGAGTCGAGTCGTGCTGACAGCTGAGAGACACCAGCGGCGGGCGGCCGCAAGCGGGGAGTGAGTGGCGTGGCCAGCCGTCATTAACGCACGGCAGGGGCAGGTGGGAGGAGGAGACGGGATCGATCATCGATCAATGCGGGCGGCTAGCAGTAGCAGTAGCAGCGCGTGGGCGTTGGGCAACCACCGGCGCCGACGGAGACGCCGAGTCGAGTCCCATTTGTGGGTTTCGTCCAGCGCGTCGGCGCGCGACGGTCAGCGCCGCCGCACCTCAACTGAGCTTTGCTTTCCAGTTTCCGTCGTGTTTCCACGCCTTCACGCACAGAACAAGAGATGCGATGCCAGCATCTGTGGCTTTTGTTTGACGACAGCACGAACAAAACCCCTGTCCCCGTGTGTGCTATCACTGTCACGGAACAACGGAAGGTTCTCATTTACCATCACAGTCCATGATTATAGTCATAGTCCAACTAGTACCAGGATCAAGCGGCTGAGAGCAAAAGCGACCATGTCCGGCCACCACCGCCTCTGGTCTTATGGCTACACACTACTACACTGTACACAGACCAAACGTATCAACCACAACGACGGATAAATATGACAGGTACAGGTGCAGTCCCAAGGTTCCAATCCTGCCTGACTTCTATAGTTCTTAGGATGTGGATCATCAAAAGTTCACCAGTCAGTACCCACGCAGAGAAACGCCAGATCCACATGGTTTTCCCACAACTTCCTGCAAAAACGGAGATCCCCATCGTATTCCACAAGATCCTCCTACTAGCTAGTAGTTCGACTCAAGCATGGCTTCCTGAGGCCTGCACACTCGCGAGTCGCAAAAGGGTCATTAGGGAAAAGAACACAAGAGTCAGCTATAGTTTCAATTGATTGATTGATAAGATCAATCACAAAGTTTAGCTCACCTATGAGAAGAGGTGTGCACAGATGAAGTCACATTTTAGCACACGTCCGGACAGAGTACACCGGCTCATCACCGTCGGACTCCTTAATAAGCTCGCAGACATCCCCAGTCTGAAGGTTGTTTGCTGCAACGAAACGTTTCCAGCCCGCCGTGAATCCCACAAATATTGGCTTGTCATGGTAAATGACAGGCCATAATCTCTTCATGGGGTCCTTCAGCATTATAACGCTCCAATGACACCTTCTCTGTCTAACTGCACTGCAAAGCGACTTGGGTAGGTCCTGGGGTAATATTGATCAGAATTAAACACCTTTAGCGCTGTGATCAGAAACTTACAATAAGAACTATAAACTATGAGCAGGTAGTGATGTACGGTAATGTAAAATGTCGAATTATCCGTTCGACCGTTATGGGGCTTTGATCATTCACTGAATGAAAACCAGGTGGGGATCCCCCCCCCCCCTGGTTAAACAAGGCCACCCAAGTTAAACAAGGCGTCATTCTAGAGTTTTTAAACAGTTCAAGTGATGCTAGTATATTGTGGCCCCATTAAATCGTATTCTTCCATTTGTACAATCCCACTCCACCTTCAAGCTCTACATCATCATGGCCACAACAGCAGCCATCCATTGCTTAAAACTGTCACTAACTGAATAATATTAAATTAGCGAATATTGTTTTGTTCATGGTTGTCTGGTTGTGGTTTAAGGTTCTTTTGGTGAATCCTTTTATAATTTATTTTCCCTATAGGAGTTGTATGAATCATGTAGACTCCTTTCTTCTTCTTAATATAATGATGCACAGTTCTCCTGCGCTGTTCGAGAGATAAAAATGCTGAATCAGTAAATCTAGAGAAATATTCAGGCTTCAGAGCTCCATTGCAAATAAGCCTGTGCAGATGTACAAGTTTGCTGGCTACAAAATGAATTGTGGGGTCAAATAAAAAACAGAGAGTAGATAATTACTTCCTCCTTAAGAAAATATGAGCCCTAATTATGCTGACAGGATCATCAAGACTGAAATTGGACACACTGATTCAGTCAATGTATGGAAGTATTTTTATATACGTGCCAAACGATAGTTTTGTGACTATTTTATACACTACCTCTAATCACAATATAAATCCATTTAGGATTGTTGATCATTTTTTAACTTTGACCATAAAAATGATATATCATATTGATTGTCATTATAAGTTGATTTGTTAGATTTCATCATGTAAAGCACTTCAGTAATGTATACCTCTTTCTGTTTAAACATATTTCATAGCATTTCTAGTCAAAGTGTCATACTATGGACTTAAATTTAAGAGGTATTATATATTGTTTGGCCAATCATCATATCATTGAGGAGTAAGAGGTTACAACACTATCTGAATTGCTTGCTGATACAATTTTATTTGCTCTACAACATTCTAGTCAGTATGATGGGAAATTCCTTGTATTTTATTGGACATTTTGCAACAACTATACTACATACATCTGAATAGTCTACACCTTTACCACCCAAAATAAGTAGTAAAGATTTCTCCTTTTCTCCCAATTGATAAAAATAAAATTTATAGATCTCAAAGCAAAGTGGAGCATTTAATGTCACCCGAGTTGCTTATAGGTTATAGATGTGTCACTCAATATCTGTGAGGTCCTACATATCAAATGGAAGGTGTGCTTAAGCTAGTTTTCTGCTCAAACCGAAATAAATTAAATCTGAAATTGCAGCTAAAATAGTGCCATAAAGTGGGATAAACCAGTTTTGTCCGGGCATTCACAACACCATAATTCTTCCCTTTTGCAAGAATGCTTTCGGTTGTGCCAATACAAAAGTACAAAAGATATACAGACATTAGCGAAAGAAGACTAATTATGGAATCTGCACAACTCACAAGCCATTTCTTAGTGGTATCAGGAATGCACAGTTGCAAGTTGATCTCTGGTGGAGAATGATAATCCTTCTCCAGAATTTTGTCCTTCACAGGCAGCAAAATCTCTGGGACCTCACAGTTACTAGACATTCTGCCTTCCTGTTTGGAGGAATGATGTTCTGCATGGGTTAATCCAACAGACTAATTAGAAACACATTATCCAATAGGAAACCCACTCTTTAATTTTATATTCAAACAAAACAAGTCATCCACTCTTTAATTTTACATTCACACAAAACAAGATAAAGTAAGCTCACCTGACTCGTTGGCACGTACAACAATGTTGCAACTTTTGCTGTGTAAACTGCTCCTCACTGGCTCCACTTGATCCATTTTGGTTTCAAATTGAACAGTAGTTCCTACCAAACACAGATTCAATAATATGCTATAAACAACAATTATATCCGCAATAATCAACCAAGAGAACCTTGAAAAGAAAAAAAGTTTTGAAGTAATACTAGAAAGTTAATAGCACATCCCCACCTTTTACATTGACATTATGTTCGATCTCTCTGTCACGCTACTCCTGCATTTGGATATTTTGTCAGGACTTGAGGTTTTCTCAATGGGCCCTTTGAACATTGATTCAATAAAGGCACAACTTCCTTCAGACCCAATAGGGTTTAGTCCTAGTGCACCATATTTACCCGCAACTACAGGGTTTCCACGCAACAGGACATTGTTACTTTGGCTATGTACAATGGTTCTCATAGGTTCCAGTTGCTCCCCTTCTGCTTCAAGTAGAACAGAAACACCTATAGAATGATATAGAGATTATTTATCTCTACTACAAAACCATTTACCTCCACAATAAACTCTTTTTTGATGAAACAGCTGAAACAGCACAAAAGCTTTGGACATCATATGGCCTTGTTTGGATGCATTAGTACCCACCTCAGTCCATATGTGTTGGACTCGATTAGGATGTAACTTAGTCTAGTTTCCACCTTAATCCACTCCAACACATGTGGATTCAGGTAGATACGAGTGCATCCAAACAAGCCCTATACTGGTAGCGATCATAAAATATTTTTTGAGATGAAGCGCACCTCCATCTTTCTCATTGATGCTATAGTTGATTACTGCTGCATCGTGTCCGCAATTGGTTACTCTATCATCACTTGATGGTTCTTTGATGGGCATGGTGAATATTGGTTGGACACATTCATGAGTTCCCTCGAAACAAATGTACTGATCCACTGGGTTCAGTTTTAAACCGTAACCATCAATCAACATGCTGTCAGATTTTTGTGGCTTTTCAGGTTCAAATATTACAGTGCAATCAAGTGCTGCTTGATTTCTCACAACATCCTTCCTCCACTTCTCCAAGCACCGGAAACCTCCAGGAGCTTCATATTTTCGGTAAAAGTTTTGGATAAGGTTCATCTTGCTATGATTATGATAATCTTCCACAGGTGTGACAGAATCTAAAGGAATGACATTTGTTTTTTGTTTTCTGCCTAAATCTTCATCAGAATCATGCAAATCTAAGAGACCTGTGCCAGTTATAGTTATTTGAGATCTTGTCTTTCCTTCGCTGCATGTTGTTGTTGAAATGCACTTGGTTCTGCACTCAATTTCAGGGAAACTCCCCTTCTCGTCAGCTAGTACAACTGAGTGTCCATTCCCAGCGCCACTCTGAGCTCTTATAGGGTCTTCAGTGGTATTAGCAGCCACAAGATTTGCATCTGAATCTGCACCTGATGTGGCTAGCTTCATTGTATCCTCATTTTCATGCGCTGAAGATTCAGAATCTTCAGAATCTATAATCTCAATTACCTTTTTTCCTTTGCTGCACAGGGGAGAAGTACCCTTTGTTTTGCACTGTGGATCAATCAAATTTTCATTGTTATCTTGTGCTACTGGTTCAGATCCAATCACACGTTCAACTCGTTTTGGGTCTGTTTCTGTATTGCAAGTCATATGACATGTTTTAGGCACTTTGGTCCTGGGACATTCGCCAGAAACATAGTAGCTATCATCTATGTTTTCTGAGACCAAATCATCTGGTGGCATATTACTCCATGCCTGTTTCTTTCTTTCATCTTTATTTGTGCTCTCAGGATTGAAGTCGAGTCTTTCACAAGAGTTTGTGCCGAAAACCCGCACAGAAAATGTATCCTCAGCAATATACTCAAACAACAGAAATTCACCCCATTTAATCAAATGGTTTGAAACAAAAATATCCCATCCCTGATGAAAACCAAGGGAATCATCCACCTTCGATACCAGGACCATTGAACATTTTCCCTCTGAATCTTTGAGATATACAAGTTGATTGGTCAAATACTCCAATCTGGGTGCGACAGCTGGTGGTATCATCTGCACAAATATATGCATGTACATGATGTTTGGTGGAACCATGACATAACACAAAGAAAAGAAAAGGATACTATAATGAACCCAGACATGTCGACAGAAATGATCTAGCACCACATGCTGTTTTTACCTAATTAAAAGGGCACCAATGTTAAGAATAAAAACTAGCCCAACCATGGAATTAGCATGTATTCAGACTGTTTTTCCTACCTATCAATGAATACACAGTCCTCCTGCGTGTTCGAGAGAAGAAGAACTGTAATGGAAAGCAGAAAGAAACAAAACCATACCAGAAATTTCTCGGAATGGTTGTGTATGAACTTTAAAAATGCAATGGGAGCCTGATTACTCTTTTCCTTGTCACTGCTAAATATTTTCATTTCCTTCACCCTGCCACTGTGAATCTCATCACTATCATTGCACCACATCCTCTTTTTCCCCTGCCTGTCCTGCCTCATCTTACTCTCCGTGTTCTCAGTGGTCTGCATTTTCTTTTCGTTAACTGCAGATGTGATTGGTGCAGTCTCCTTCTCAGTAGCGGTATTGTTTGGCCTTTTCCTTTTCTTTTCTATATCACGAAATGTTGTCGACACCTTCCCCTTGTTCATTCCACTGTCATAATTCCTCATTTTGTTGTCACTAGACTGCATTTTCTTCACTCCACTGTCATAATTCCTCATTTTGCTGTCAGCAGCCTGCATCTTCTTCACTCCACTGTCATAACTCCTCATCTTGCTGTCAGCAGCCTGCATCTTCTTCTCTCCATGTGTTTTGTTCAGCTTTACCTTATTCTTCTCCTTCTCAGATAATGTGGTGGACACCTTCTTGCTCTTCACCTTAGTATCAGAGTTACTCACACTCCTCCCTTCCTCGCCATCATCCCCCCTTTGTGTATTCTTCCAAGTGCTGACATTCAGAAGTTTTTTCTTCCCCTCCTCAAGATATGCGGTGTTGACCTTTTTCTGAACCTTTCTTAGTCATTCGATATAATCGTCTCCTTCTTGTCCAGGTCAACATCCATCATCCTCTTCTTGCTGTTGGTTTTGTTCAGGTCACCCTTTTCCCTCCCCTTCTCAGATAATGCGGCAGGCACCCTGCTCTTCTTTATCCTTTGTTCACCATTCCGTTTGTCCCTATCCTTCCCATGGCTGGAATTGAACAGATGCTCCTGTTTCTTCCTCTTCTCTGTGAAAGCATCAGCGGACGTCGTCCTGTCCTTTACAACAGTCTCACCATGCCGCAGCTCATTGTTGGCACTGCCGTGACTCGGCTTCCGTCGGGCCGAATCAGGAGCAGAGCCGATCATCCCCACCAAGATTTCGTTTCCTCCTCCCCTGATCTAAGGATGAAACAACCAAAAACACCAAAAATATTGGTCATCTTAGGCACTAGAGAAAGGCATCAACACCAACAGAAATAATAAGATGGGTTACTAGTATAGTATCATAAAGACACAAACGCTCAAAAAAAATGTCTGCAAAGCAGAAATTTCTACATCGAGAAAAACCCCCATCAAACTCCTTTGAAACCACATTAAAAAAATACCCAAAAAATCAAAGTCCAGAAAAGAAAACGAGCAATACCGTCTGATTTCATTACACCAAACTTTTCGAAGACAAATCCGAACCGAAATCAATAACTCGAACTCTAGAGTTCAGGGAAAAGTAGAAGAATACCTGTGCGGGTGATCGATATAGCCCGATACGCTGATATTCAAAACATATCACCGATCAGATCGCCTGCCTGATGAGACGATAGTAAAATGCACCTTCTTGATGAGTCGGTTGATCGAAGAAGACCTCGACCGCTCCGCTCTAGTGCTGCTGCGCCAGTACTTTCCCCGGAGTAGTCGAGGTTCAAGTGAACTAGAGAGGGTTGTTCCTGTTCCTAGGGACACGAAGCAGAAGAAGACCCCCGCCTCGAGCGCCTCCCGCGTGGCTCGTCGCTCGGCTTGCTCGCGTGGACGAATCGGCTCGCACGAGACACTGGCTTTCCCGTCCTTTCCGTCGCAGTCATGAATGCTGGCCCAGCGACCCAGTTACACATCTCCACGACTCCACCGCTCGACGCCTCTCTCTTCGAGTGTTGCTGTGCGGGAGAAGCCTAGGCTAAAAAATATGTTGAGATGAATACCCGTGTACTCCACCGACTACCAAAAACGATGTCACGCTAAGCCAATCTCCACCGACTACCCAAAACGATGTCACGCTAAGCCAACCTCAGTGGGAGTGTCGTGACTTCATGAGAGTTTCATTCATGTTAATTATGCTACCACATGGGTATTTTTTTATGACATGACATGCAGCGGCGTAGCCAGGAGGGTGAACTTCTAATGACCGACTAAACCAAAATCAAGAACATTGCAATTCACATCGCATTAATGTATCCATACATTACAATCACACAATTTTAGTGCGAAAGTTGAGATATTACCTCAATTTAAAGAATAAATTGATAACTATACTCTTCGATTTTTTATGACTTGAAACCTCTTCAACTTTATTAATACAAAGTCCTCTAAAGATCTCTCTCAATGTAACACAATAACAAGTCCTTGAGCCAATCGTCACCCATCTTATTGCGCAAATCTGTCTTGATTATGTTTTTTTAGATAATGGATAAACATATCCGGCCTCTACATCCAAGGATGTACACAGACCAATTATTACACAAACTTTCAATGAAAGAATAAAGAAAACCATGGTCTTATAGATCGACCCGGGAAGCTAGTTTAAAACAATATAAGTGATTCCATCCTTTATTGAAAATCTCTAAAGCAATAATTTTTAATTTCTTGCTCGTCGTTGAGATTGCTTCCTTGGCTGTCTCGTCACGCCTTATTTACCGAGGGCCCAAGAGCGTAACCAATACGCTCCTCAAAAATTATCTCGCAAAATGGAGTTAGATTTCATTTGATTAAAAATAACATCATTACGGTATCTCCGGATAGCCCAACACATGGCAGCCACCCCCACCCAAATCAAATTTCTAATCTTTTTATTTTGATTAGCTAGCCAATTCGAACATATGGTTGATTGATCGAGGTTGAGTTAGACTAGTAGTATAAAAGATAATCCTCCGGATCATTTTGGTAAGGGGACGGTCTAGGAATAAATGTTGGATAGTTTCATTCCTATTACAAAGAAATGCACTTCTCGACTCCTTTCCAATTTTTTCTTAGCGAGGTTGTCTTTGGTCAAGACTACCCCTCTCTCAGTAAAAACCAAAGAAAGATCTTAATTTTTTTGAGGAACTTTTATCTTCCAAATCTTCTTATGACGAAAAAGGTGTCTCTGTATTCATAAGGTCGAGGTACATCGAGCGGACGAGAATAACCAGTTTGGTTAGACTCCATCTAAAGTAGTCCAACCCATCCACCAATTCTACATTTGAGATCCGTGCTACTAGATTTAGCCATTACGTAAGTTTATTATCCACCGAGCCCTTCTAAAAGAGATGTTTAGTGGGCTAGTAGCCATAACATTAGCTATGGTTGTGTCTTGGATTTCGCACAATCTCTACAACATAAAAAGGATAAAAGGAAGATTTGTCATTTGGTGCGGTAAAATTTTGCCTCACTTTTCACCCTCCATGCGATCCCGAGTCCCTCCCCCGGCGGTCTCCTCCTACATGCGAAACATGCAATTTATATAAGGAAGCACCCAATCGGCGGAAACATGCAATCTATATTAGGAAAACATGCAATCTATATTAGGAAGTGTGGGGAACATGCAATCTATATTAGGAAGCCTCCCAATCTCCCTAAAAAAAAAAAAAAAACCTCCCAATCTTGATCCCGCATCCCTTCCCTTGTGCTTTCCTCTCCTTTGTGACCAGGGAAAAATCAGGGCATCCTATGCTTGGCTGCATCACATGTTAATTTGATTCCCATAGTAATGCTCATCTATACTGATTCACAATTTTATTAGTATAATCACTGATTTTCTTTTTTACCATTTTTTCTATTGCTAGACTCTGTTAATAGATAGTACCGACTTGGATGCCATGGCAAAGTGATGAGTGAAGGTTTATGTTGGCGAGGTGTGATGAAGGATTTACTTGGCTGGGTCTTTT
Source organism: Hyparrhenia diplandra (assembly GCA_015847255.1). NCBI lineage: Eukaryota > Viridiplantae > Streptophyta > Magnoliopsida > Poales > Poaceae > Hyparrhenia > Hyparrhenia diplandra. Next base: position 70,317 of record JADLZK010010687.1, on the reverse strand, counting down.
GTGGGTTCAAAAGGCCAAGCACACAAATAATGAATCTTTTAAGTTTTTTTATGTATTGATGACAGGTTGGTACGTCATGGTATATATTTGTCCTCTCGCCTTTTGTAATATCTTGTTATTGTACTTTTTATCACATAGTTAGTGCCTAATCCCCATCGGTACATATCACTACAAGTGATGCTTATTGGATTTAAGGGGCTTTTAAGTTTGAAAAAGTATGCTATTTAAACTAGATGGTTTGGCATTTAAACAACAAAATATCTTTGGATGGTCCATTCTTGTGGCCTTGAAACAAACAATTCAAAATCAACAATTCATTGCAAGTAAGCTATAAGTGACGTGTTTTGTATTGTGTGCTAAAATTTGGTTCATTAGTTAATTTTTTCCAAGATGGTTCTCTGTGCACACGGTACCAATTGGAGAATTCAGGCAAGTACAAGCACTTTGTTCCAAGATGGTTAACGTGATTGCCACCGCACAACTTTGGATCTGCATTTTGGCTGCGGTTTAACATTGTCCGGCGGTGATCTTGTGCGAGTACTCGTTGTGTATACTTGGGTTAATTCCTTTTGTTTCATGTGGCATGTCGGCGGGATCAATGAAAACACATCGATTTGTTGTATAAAGTGATTTGGGTAGATATCCAACCGTGCGAAGGTGCTCTGTTTAATCATCCCGATTCTTAATCTTTAGTTCTTTTCTTCGTGTAATGAAGATCAAACAATGAGAGCATAGAGGGCTGCCTCTTTGATGTATCATGGAATCATTGTGCATTGCAATGTACATCGTTGAATTTAATACAAGATGCGGATGTGAGAAAACCTCTAGGGAAATCCTATAATTCTTTTTTTAATCGGCGAGCATTACAAAGTAAGGTGTTGATCACTCATTAATTGTCCTCACACCATGTAAATTGTGACCAATTCGTATTCAATGAAAGACAATGAGTTTAATGTCTCTTGTTGTACGAAGCACCTTCAAGACAAATAATAATTTGAAGAAGAAGATTTTGATTGTGTTAAGAATTCATAAAAAAACTTTGGGAAACATATAGACATGAATCGCCATCTTTGATTTAGGGTTGGCAAGAATTCTTCAATAAGAAAGCATGTTAGTTTTATTCTCCCATTGCAATGCACGGGCATAATCTATGTGTTTAATGTCGGATTCAATTCCACGGTATTTTATCTTATGATGGTGCGGCCGGATACAATTTCATGGTATTGTTATCTTATCATGTGATCCGTGCGTTTTTAGAATAAAAGTTTAGTTGACCCGTAGCAACACACGGGCGCGCTACCTATGGTATGAAGATGCCTCAGAACTTACTCGTGTATTTATTGTCGTACAAAATAAATACATATCGAAGATTTCTTCTAGCCGATATAAAATATTATCTTAGGCAAATTACGGAAAAGCCCATAAAGAGTTTACGAGCCTGAGATATCCGTGATTGATTGTGTTACTTTCACAAAACTTGTTTGGATTAAATATCACTTTAATATCATTGTTTAGTTTTATAATATTGTTATCTTATCATGCGATCCATGTATTTTTATATAAAATTTAGTTATCCCATAGCAACGCACGGGCGCTTAACTATTATTATATAAAGATGGATATCTAGCTTTCAGAGGCTTATCTCCTACCCATGTATCGTCCCAAAATCTAGTAGTGATTCCATCTCGATAATAACTAAAGAACCTTTAGCCAACACCTCATCTGCCTTGATTATGTGCATAGCCGAGAAAGCTCTTTCAACTGATGATGTTGCTACTGAGATAGGATCAATGCTAACTCAATAAGGCGATAAACCAATGAAAAAGTCTCATGTCTCTTAGTTGCAACCATTGTTATAGCTAAACTTGACAGTCATGACAAGATTTGAACTCATCAAGTCTTCTCACATGGAGAATATATGTCTCAAGTTGATCATTTATAATATCACGATCACTAATAGAGAAATCTTCCACATAAATATCCGTTAACCGAGCAATCTTTTCAACATCAAACTTAGAGAAGGATTCTCTTGGATCAAGGCAAGCAAAAGAAACAAGCAAATGATCGGAACGTGCAAATCAATTTACTTTTTTTTAGCAAATGGTTAGCCCTTTGTCTATGCGGGGGAACTTTAGCTTCTTCTTTTTTTTGAAAAAAAAGAGTTCCATCTAGATGAAACCATTTTTTGCACCAATATGGAATACCAACTATCATTGTGTCATAAAATTAATGCCTATAGAACCACATAATGAAACTCTCCATTGAGAGTAGAGGTTTCATCCAAGTTTTATTTCATTTCATATGACATGGTATTTATGGAAACAATGCTATAAAACTCATCGAGATTGGCCTAAGCGATTCTATTAGGTTAGACCGGTACGAAAACATAGCCATTTCATAGCGGTCTTGATATCGGTCATCACCGACTATTATGACTAATAGCTAACACACCGATCATACAAATACCAACTGAAAATCAAGTAATATTTAATTCTATGCATAATTTTAAGATTTTGCTTTTTAGATAAATGGAATAAACATCTAACTTCATCCTCGCTCATGACACACTAATGCTTAAAAGTAGACTCAAAAAAGGAGCCAAACTATATTATTGCAAAGAAATTCCCTCGGTTATGCTTAAAAGCTTACTCACAAAAAGATAGAAAAATAGTTCAAAATTCATGACATAATGGGTCATCTATGAGAAGAAAGAAGGACAACACTGATGTCTCTAGGGTCTAACATGCCTTGTAGATGCATTTATTTTTTCCTTCACTTGACCCTAAATATCATTGCATTCCCCTGAATAAGACCTATAAAAATATTTTAGGACTACACTAGTCAAAAAATGAAAAATATTGTCATTTCTAGAGAGCTATAAGGATCAACAAAAGGCAAGTGCCCTCCTAGTAATAACAAGCTTGAATCTTTTCCACACTGTTTAAACCAATTTTATGAATTTGTTGAGTTATACACTTATATCTTAAACATAAACCTATGTATATACCACTAAAGTTGTATGAAAATCTATGCTTCCTAACATCCCAAAATAAAATGACTTCATAGGATTCAAATTTTGTCTCAAATACTTCATCTTTAACGCGTCTCGTGTATACTTCTCTTTTTTCTAATACACCTTTCTCCTTTTCCAATATATCTATATCTTTCTTATTATTTTTTTTTGTGCATCATACCTTTTTCACTCCAACAAAATTCATGTGCCTGACCTATAAGCTCATCTATTTTAGGGCAACGGAGTAGGGAATGTATGCTATGAAAACCAACTTCGTGTGGAAACTATGAAAACTTTAATCTAGATCGTTGGATGCTCATCCGATGGCCATCGGTGAAGTGGGTTATTTATGCACTTAAAACCCCACTCACCCCACCCTAATTAATCCTTTTACATATTACCCCCACGTTCCTGTCTTGCCACCGGCTTGATCGGCCCGCTTCCCGATCGCCGCGGCCCGGCCGGGGTCGATGTGATCGCAAGAAATTGGGGCCATGCATTCCTGTCATCGACTCATCGTAGTTGCATGTCCTCCCCTTTGCCAACCTCCTACATCCAAGCTTACAAGTAGATCGAGACAGGGCAGGCCAGGCCAGGCACGTACACGAGGACAATGTGTGCAGTGCAGGTACGAGGCCCAATCAGCGCTGTAATCGAAGGGGTGGCGGCGATTGGGCCAGGCTTTCGGACGAGCGACCATGCTGCCGCGATCTAGAGGCAGCACTGATCAGGCCGCCGAAAAACAGACAGAGAAGCAATGTGACGGCGCACACGGAACGTGGGGTAATTTGCAAAAGGATTAATTAAGGTGGGATGAGTGGGGGTTTAAGTGCTAAAATAACCCACCTCCACCGATGGTCATCGGATGAGCATCCAGCGATCTAGATTGGAGTTTTCATAGTTTCCACATGAGGTTGGTTTCCATAGCATACGTTGCCACAGGGGTATCCATAAATCACTATGTACCTTTTATTTCTATAGAGTATAATTACAACATCACTATATCTTGATGTGAAGGTTGGGCAAGGTTGGAGATAACTAGGTAGGTAGTATGGAAATCCAATTGTAGGCGTAATGACCAAAACATCAGGTGAGGTTGTGGAAAGAGGTTCTTATGAAAAATAATAGAAGGTGTGAGTGGGTAGAGGATAATTAAGTGGGTAACTCCTATAAATTAAAACCCCGCTAGTGTAATTCTCTAGCATTTCCTTAACCACATCATCCAAATTAAAGAAATAGCACTTTACCTCAAAATGAAAGCATTTTGCCCTAGTTTTGGCACGACAAATTTTGATTGCATCCAAGTAGGCCCCTAGTCCAAACGTTGTCACCCACTCACATGCTCCAAACATTCCCATTCACAGACAACTAAATGACCACTACATGCTCTAAACGTTGCCATTGTACCCATTGATCACAAGCAATTAAGAAAATCCACTAACGTATTGCATCACGTAACATTCTACAACAGATCATGTAGGATTATTTGGTATTTATATACTACATAAGCAAGCAAGGTTCCTGGCCAATTCCATTCGCCTGTTCATCTTGCCCATTTACTAGGTATTCCGTGTTGGCATTCTCAATCCTGAGCATCGATCGTGTTGGGCTACTGTCCCTCTCCATCGGTGTTGTGTGGTAAGATATGAACATGGTTGTCATGGCCGAGGGGCGGGGACGATCAACAAGCTACGACAACATGGCACCAGTAACAAGCAGTAGTGGTGGGAAGAGGAGGGCAAGTATATGTGATGGCCACGCTCAAGAGACAACGACAACAACAACTGCGGGCAAGCGATGGGAGAAACAGTGGATTGAAGGATTCCTCAGTGTCATCGGAGGTCTGGCTTGCTCGCTCTCTATGCCTCTGTCACACTTACAACTATTGCTACATCCAATATATCAAATTTTAATAGATAGATGCTTGAGTACCTATTCATATCGAATAAAAAATCAATCTATTATTTTTCGTTGAAGGAGCATCCCGCAACAATGAAGCGGGGTATCACCTATTAAAGTATTATTTATAAAAAAGCGTAGAGAGTAAAATCTGTTATATGAGTTGGTTTTCTAAGTTTGTATGGAATAACATGGGTGGTGTAATAACCAAATGCTTGCCTCAGCGGTATAACTTGCTCTGAGAATCTAGACTAGTAGAATCTTAGACTAGTAGAATCTAGTAAGAAGGAGAGAAAACGCTGATTACCATAGGATCCACCGTCCGACAACCACTCCAGGATGGCTTTCATGTCGTGAAACCATCCAAAATTATCGAATCCAAACTCTGACCGTAATGAAGCCTTTGGTACTTTGGTTTGCGTCTTGGAATGTCGCCCGTCACTTTGCCAAGTCCAACTTCCTTTGAAAAGTACCGGACGACGACCTGTTCACGCCGCACGGTTCCACTCCTGACCAGTTCAGTCTCCAAACCAAACACGCTTTACGTGAGGGGCGTCCGATCCGTGGAGACGTCCCGTGCCAGCAAGTCCCAAAGTGCAAACGTGACCTATGCGTCTCTGACTCTGACCAACCCCCGTGCTTCCGGGTCAACGGGTCAACGAGCAAACTCTAGGCACAAATCGATCTTGGGTCGCGCAGTGGATTCCTGCGTGGTGCACCGAGCACGTCTCGCGCGCCGACAGGTGGGCCCTCGGTCGCCGAGCCGCTGACACCTGGGACCCAGCTGACAAATCACTCCCGCCAGCTCTCCCACTGCCAACTGGGACCCGCGTGTAAGCTCGGCAGCTCCAGGCGTAACGCATCCGGGACGCCGGGGCCCACAAGCCCTCGTCTCCACCGAACCAGACATTCCACCTGACTCCGCTGCTCTCCCCCGCGTAGCCGATGGCTTGATCGGATCCCCCCCGACCAGCCCAGCCCAGATCTGTCGCCGCCGCCGCCGTCGCCATGGGCGACCACTCCGACTCCGACTCCTCCCCAAGTCCGCCTCCTCTTCGTCCTCCCCACCGCCCGCCGCCGCTCCTCGCCGCAGCGCGGCCAGGCCCACTCTGACGAGAGCGGCAGCAGCGACGGCGTCCTCGTCGAGCTTCCTGCCCAGGTATGGCGCGAAGCCGCCTCCGCTCGGATACCACGGGGTTCAGAGTCGACCGACGGCCCCTTAGAGAAGCTTCTCTCGCTTTGCAGGAAGCGCGGAGCCCCGGGGCCGACCCTGACAGCGGCGTCCTCGTCAACATGCCCGCTGACGACGCCACCAGCGGCGAGACCTTCGAGGACGCCCCCGACGATCTCGCCGCCGCTGGCTCGCGCTCCGCACGCTCGCTGGACGAGTCAATGGCCGTCATCGACTTCCCTGAGGTGTCCAGCACCAGCGCCGAGCTCAGCAAGTACCAGGTGCTGCTTCCTCTTTCCTCTCCGACCGGATTATATTGGTTTTGTGCGTGATTTTGCTGCGGAAGCTCTCGTTCGTGATGTGACGAACAATGGTTTTTGTTCAGGAAGAGAAGGAGGCCTTTGCGCGGGAGGCAGTGGCACTCCGGAGGTTGCTACAAGAGATGGTGGGGCAGGAAGCTGCAGTTGCGTTGCATGGAGAGGACGCTGATGAGGCACTGTTGCATTCGATGCTGGATGACTGCTCGAGGCTTGTGCTTGAACTTAACTCGGTAGCGCGGGCCAGGGAGCAGGAGATTGAGAGCTTGCATGCAAGGGTTGCAGAGGCAGAGGTATCGAGGGAGGTCTCTAATGTATACCTGGGTTCATTGAGAGAAGGGTCTGAGCAAGCTGTTGGGCGGATGCTTGCATCAATTGATGCTGTGGTTAGGCAAGATGATGCCAGCTTTGAGGGTGCTGACCAGGATGGGATTTCTATTCTGGAAAGGAAGACTTCATTGATAGTGGAGAGGTACAGGCAGGTCTCGGTGGGTATTGAACAGCTTGAGCAAATTTTAGCTGAGGTGAAGCCTGGTTTTGTGGCCACAGGGCAAGGTGACCTTTCTACCACCTTAAGTATTATTGCAGATGAATTGGTCGGTAGCAAGAGAAATGAGGTGGATTTGCTGCAGAAGATGAATGCTTTTGCTGAAGAGAAGAAGGCTCTTGCTGATGAACTTGAGGAAGTGAAAGATGCTAGGAATGCAGCGAACGCTGAGGCAAGCAAAGCAAAGGCAGAGTCTGAGCAGATGGAGCACAAGTTATCAACAACTAAGGAGAAGCTCAGCATGGCTGTTACCAAGGGCAAGTCACTGGTGCAACACCGTGATTCCTTGAAGCAGGCCTTGGCTGAAAAGACAGGTGAGCTTCAGAGTTGCATGGCAGAGTTGCAAAAGAAGTCTGATGCCCTGCAATCAGCTGAGAGCAGGGTTGAGGAGCTAAGGGTTTTTCTAGATGAAAAGACGGATGAGCATGAAAAGTGTTTGGATGAGCTTCGAGAAACATATAATGCATGGGAAGCTGCTAAGACCAGCATCGAGGAACTAAATGAAGCAAACAGTGCCCTTACTTCTCTGCAGGCTTCCCTTTCACTAAAGGATGGGGTTCTTGAACACATTGAAGAGATCATGTCGGAGGCAACATTTCCAGAAGATCTTCTTTCCTTGGAGATGACAGACAGGTTGGGATGGTTAGTTGAGCAGAAGAAAATTGCAGATATGATCTTCTCAGAGCACCACAAAGTTAAAGAAATCTTGAGCTCAGTTGACATTCCACATTCGGTCTTAAGCGCTGAACTTGATTCCCAGATCAGTTGGCTTGCCAGCTCACTGAACCAGGCCAAAGATGATGCTGTCCGGTTGTATGATGAGTCTGCTGAAACGTTGTCTAGACTGGATGCACATGAATCAAAGTTGGTTTCAATGCATGAGGAAATTGACCGTTTGACAATTATTCTACTTGAAGAGAAACAGGAAAGGGATATTCTTGTAAATGAACATTCTGAATTGATGTCCCTGTACAGCACTGCTGCTAATAAGTTGGCCCTTGTCTCATCACAAAATAATGAGCTGCTAAAGGCATTTGCCCAATTTTCTGATGTCACATTGGAGGGTAGTGAGCCTATGGATATTGCCGAATTGGTACAGCAGGGCCTCAGAAACATCCAACAAAGAACAAAAACTTCTCCCATCGAGAGTGACAGTTTTGAGAAGCTACAGGCATTACTATATACCCTAGATCAGGAATCAACACTGTGTAAGATGATTCTTGAGGAAGACATGATTGACAGATCCGAGAGGACTGGTGAACTGCAAAGAATGGCCGAGGAGATTCTTTTTCTGAAAAATGAGAAGGTGTCACTACAGAAGGAGCTCGAACGGGTGGAGGAGAGATCAGCATTGCTTAGAGAGAAGCTTTCAATGGCTGTAAAGAAGGGCAAGGGTCTGGTACATGAGCGGGAAGGACTCAAGCAAGCCCTTGACGAGAAGAGCTCTGAAATAGAGAATTTGAAACAAGTTTTGGAAGGGAAGAGCTCTGAGATAGAGAAGCTAAAGCATGCTCTGGATGAAAATAAGTCTGTAACAGACAATGTGAAGCAACTTTTGGACGGGAAAATTTCTGAGATTGAAAGGCTTAAACATGCTCTGGATGATAGTTGCGTGGAAATAGAAAACCTAAACCAAGCTTTTGTTGAGAAAACCTCTGAAGCAGATAAAATAAAACAAGAACTGGATGCAAAGAACATGGATATTGAGAATCTAGGACGTGAGATAGAGTCTCGAGAATCTGCCTTGACAGATCTCAGAGAGCATGTTGAGCATCTATCGTTGCAGGCTGCACATTTGGAAAAGCTGCAAGTAGATATTGTTAACATTAGTGATGAAAAGGTGAAATTAGAAAGCATGTTGGAAGAAGCCAGAGCTTCCTGGGGCACTCTTGCTGATTCAGTATCAAGACTTACACTTCCTATCGATCAGCCTTTTGACGAGCCTATAGAAAAGTTTAGCCAGATTGCCCAATACATCCAGGAATCTCAAGTTGCTAAGAGTTCTCTTGAAAATGAGCTACACAAAGCAAATGAGCAAATTACCTTACATGTTAGCAGGCATTCTGACGCCCTTGCCACCATAAACATGTTAGAAGATGAGTTGAGTAAACTAAAAGATCACATTTTTTCCATTTCTGAAGAAAAGCGTCAAATAGAGTTGCATACTTCTACTGTACAGGAGGAGTTGGAGAAAACAAATGAGGAACTAGCAATCAATTTCAGGAATCTTGAAGATGCCAACACCACCATTAATACACTACAAGATGCACTATCACATGCTAGATCAAATATTTCTATTCTTGATGCTGAAAAGAATGAAGCTGAAGCTAAATATGAAACAGAAATCAATGCTCTTAATGCTAAGCTAACCAAATGTTTGGAGGATTTGGATAAAACTCATGGGCACTTACAAAGTCATTCAACAGAACATCATGGTTACCTTGAGAAGCTTGGCATGCTTATAATGGATGATAGTTTCTTGTCTCTGATAGCTGAAGAATATGGAAAGACAATCATCAGCTTGAGAGATATCTGCCTTATAGTCAAGAGTATGCATGAGCAGCTTTCTGTGAAGGGTTTTCAGAATGATCCAATTGTGGAGGTAATTGTTTCCTTGTGATAATGCATTTTTAGGATTCTCTGTTCTGTGCAGTGAAGTGAGATAATTTGTTAGTTTATTTATCTTGTTGGCTTTTTAGAGCTAGTTATACACTGTACTTCCAACAATGCTAGGGCTGAGTTGTATGCTTTGTCTAATCATCATAGTTGCTAATCTTGTTCTGTGTTATCAGGCCTGTCAAGTTTGTAATGTTATTCTCAGTGTGCAATTGCTTCCCAGTTCCCACCAGTAAACAAGATAGCTGACCGAATGAGAGTAATCTAATTAAGAACGCTCAACATGGCGCATCTGATCTTGCTAGTAAGATAATTTAGGGTAATGATTGGAATCCACTGTTAACATGGCCATCTAGATTCACTTACTACATTATTTGCCTGCATGTTGCGCTAGCGATGAAAGAGGTGGATCTTAATCAATTGTAAACTCCCCTCCCCATCTTAGAATATACCTTTTTCTCTTTCGTGTCCCTTTAGTTTGCTTTATAATTCTTGCCAGGTATAATGATTGTGCTAACTTGATCCTTCCATGATCACAAAATGTAAGCAGGATTCAGAACTCTCAGCACTTTTATCTCTTCCGGACTATGATAGCTTTGTTAGAGAAAAATTGGTCAACAACAAAACTAGAAAAGGGAATATTGGTGACACTTCATCCTTCTCTACTATTGTTGAGCAGTTGAGCAACCAAGCTGAATACTTTTCTAGTTTTTTAAAAGATTTGTCGACCTACATGAATAGCAATATTATTGTGTTGCTTCGTTCTCTGCAACTAGTGAGCAACACCTTTGCTCATACTCTAGAAGAGCATGACATGCTGAAGATTGAATTGGGGAACAAGGATGCTCATAGCAGAGCTCAAGAATCTGAAGTGCTTTCTCTACAAAAAGAGCTGAGAGCAATGTCATCAAAATGTATTTATTGCATCCAACAAATTGAGATTGTTTTTGATGATATGGTTGACCTTGGATATGCAATAGACTTGGCTACAGGCAGCTCAAGCATAGGGTCTGAATTAGAAGTAACTGTGTCTGATCTGAAGAATGAGGATACCAGTGATTATAATAAGGTGGCTGATACTTTGCTTGCTACAATTGACACACTTAAGTCTAAATCTGAAAAATTATCTGCCATTAAGGGGCTTGTGATAGCTTCATTGGATGACTTCAAAATGAGGCTGAAACAAGCTGAATCAGCTGCTGAAACTGCTTCACATGAACATCAGTTGTCTGTTGAAAGGGAACGCATGCTGGAGAAAGAACTCAAAATATTACAGGATGAATGCAACAGAATGGAATTAAATATGCAAGAATATAAAGAAAGGGAGGGTGCATTCAAGGCAAGGGAGCTAGAGTTGCTATCAGTTGAGCACACTCAAATTTCAGCAGACACAGGTAAAACTGTGCCACGCCAGTAATTGGAGGTTCTTATATTCATTATGTTCTTTTTGTTTCAAACTTATATTTACCTGTTTCATCTTGCCAAACTCTTTTTCTTGAAAAATTCAGGTATAACTGACAATGCAATTTCAAAAGATCAAATGGAAGCCCTTGTTGAGAAGATAAGTAAGTTAAATATGCTGTCAGGCGAGTCAAATGTGCAGAGGGAAGAGGCTACATTTTCTAGTCTGCTTGACAAACTTTTTGTTGTCATTGATGAATTCAGTGCACTTCAACGTGAGGTTGAGACCTTAAGATATGAAAATGAAGGTTTACAGTTAAATATTGAATCATGTACTCGTGAAATTGAACAGCAAAGAGAGGTCTCCAGAAATATTGATCTGATTAATCGCGAGTTGGAATCCAAAGGAAGTGAACTTCTTGAGGTAACCGTTAGTATGGAGCGAATGATTCAGCGGTTAGGATATCTTGGAGGAAAAGATGTACTAGAAGATAACAAACCTGCTACCACACAAGCTCTCTTGTCAAAACTAGAAAAACTAATAATTGCTTCCAGTACTGAAGCTGGGAATGCTAAATCCATAACACAGGAGCTGGGAGCAAAGCTGCAGTCAAGGGAAAAGGCAGTTGATGAGCTATCAACAAAAGTTAAGATGCTTGAGGATTTGTACCATGCGCGACTTGCTCAGCCAGAAGCTAGTAAAGACAGAGCATTTGAACCATCTTCCTCAACAATTGGTTCAGATATGTCCGAGATTGAAGATGCGGTAAGTCATGTTTCTGCTTGTACTTCCGTCATTAGTTCTCCTTTTTAATCTTCTGGCATATGGTACTGGCATTCATAATGTTTAGCAGTACTGTATTGTTCTTTCATTGTGATATCCACTGGTCATATATGATTAACATCGCCTTTGTTATTGTGTTTCTGATGTTAGTAGTTTGTCAATATGTTGCTCAGGAGCTATTCTTTGCATCCTAGCTCAGCTCTGCACAGTTGTATTTAAGCATGTTTGTAATTTGTACTACTCTGCAGGGACCAGTGGGCAAGGCATCAGTTTCATCTGTCTCTACAGCTGCACATGCTAGAACAATGCGGAAGGGGTCATCAGATCATCTTGTTCTCAACATTGGTTCAGAGTCAGAACGATTAATTGTTGCACAGGATTCAGATGACAAGGGTATTGCAGCCATCCTCTTTTTTTTTTGTTTTTATGCGGAACAAGGAGTGGTGGTGGTGGGGGGGGGGGGGGGGGGAGTTCCGCTAATTTTCTAATGTGTCTAACAACACTGTATTTCTCATATTTGAAGGGCGTATAAAATCACTCCATACAACTGGTTTCATTCCAGCTCAGGGAAAGCACATCGCTGATAGGGTCGATGCCTTCTGGTAAGCTGATTGCACAATACTAATGAATAATGCTGTACATGTGTGTTGTAAACTTAAAGAATTCGGTGGACCATGCTTGACATCCTCTCGTTCCCTTAGGCTCTGATGGTTCAGTAACTTGCGCTTCTTAGCTCTACAGGCTTCAATTAATTTTGTAAAATGGATATCTGCATTTTTTTTTTCAAAGATAAAAGTAATGTCTCCATTTCTTCGATGCTAAATGATTCTGAACATAGGCTCCAAAAAGGATTACCTGCACCCTGATAATTGAAGCTGCTATAGCCTTTACTGTCTTGTTACACTTGGTAAATTTCTTGTTACACCGAGGAGTTGCCACAGTTCAGTTTTTGATACTGCCTTCTGTTTCCAATGGTGATAGGAGCACATATCAAGCTGAAATCTGTAGTTAGATGCGTACAAAACTTCTGGTCAACAGTCTCAGGAGAAACAAAACCACCTTCACAAGTACTAGTCATTTCCAACAGACCAACCCTGATAGGACTTAGGAGTGCTTATCAAGCCCAACCAGTAATTAGGTTCTTTAGTTTTCTTGTTTTGTTTGTTCTCCCAAGACAAATTGTATCTGATCATGAAGTTTCAGTACTATATTCGCAAATATTTTGGTCTAATTTCGATGCCTGGATTATAATAGTTTGCATAATTTCACCTGGCTATTTGTTTGCGCTAGATGCATTATATTTCTGCATTTATGACTGGGCTCACTGGAAAGACTGAGTTAAATTCATAGAACATGACAAGTCAAATTTATTTCTTGAAATGACATAAAAAAACTATTTTGCTTTATCCATTCTCTTAACCAATTAATGGTTGGGCTCTGATTATTGTGTATGAGGAGAATACTGCATCTCACTTCAGTTGGTCCGTTATGGTTTAATTATCTTTTGTCTTTCTGTAGGGTCTCGGGGAGCCAAATTCTGATGAACCGGCCACGAGCAAGGCTAGGGCTTATGTTGTACTGGCTCGTTGTGCACCTATGGTTGCTGGGCAGCATCTTGTGACACTGCTTCTCGGTACCGAGACCCATCTCATAGCATAATTGTACAATAGCACGTATTAACAGTTTTTTTCCCCTTTTTTCTTCATACAATACATGGTAGATGTTAGAAATGACATTCTTTTCATTTTCTCCCCCCAGCTCAGATTTGTACTTGAGCGGTATATGTTGAATTTTCGCACACAAAGATGTAATGTGCAGAAAAATAACATTCTCATTCTTTGTTATACTGAAGAAGTGGTAGTTGTTGTAGATGTGGCCCTAGTCACCTGATGAGTCCCTGTCCCATTACTGCAAATTCGTTGTTTCAAATGCAAGCATCTGAAGTCTGACAATATTTTTCCCTTTATCTGCAGCTGAGGTCTGAGGCGGTGAGGTGAGTATATATATTTATTTTTATATAGAAATGTATATAATTGGCTATACTTTTTGGACGTGAATATTTATATATATACAAATAAACATAAATAATATCATGAATCTGCGTATATCATAGGGCATAAATTTTAATGGCAATTTGTTTTTCCACAATTTTTATCTGCAAATTTATTCTGAGGTTTTAAATTAAATACTTAGGCGGTGAGGCCCCAAAACAAATTAAAAGACCATGTTTTCTTCGACATTCAAAAACGAGCCTCTCTGAAGGTCCAGTTCTCAGAGCCTGTCCAGTGTCTACTGGATGGATTAAAACGCCGAAATTTGATGTTTTCTTCGGACATGCATCTGCTGCTACATAGCAAAACCCGAAATCCGGTGACCTGTTGTGCCCGCTTCCCACACGAACAACACGACGAGGACTCGAGCGGCAACTTTCACGCTGTCTCGCTCGCATGCTTCTTGCTGCCCGGAGCACTCCCGGAGCATCGTTGTCCCACTCCGCGGGCCACGCCTACAAAACCCGGCTCGCCCGAGCAGCGAAAGCATGATCATCAGAACACGAGCGCGCATTTCGAGCACCTCTAGACTCTAGCAAGCAAGCCCCTCTTCCGATCTATCATCCATGGCGAGCGTTACGCTGAACCTGACGCCGGTGCACGCGCCATCGATCCCGGACTGCTTCCTCTTGCCGGCCGATAAACTCCGCCCAGCCACCGCTGCTGTCTCCCTGCCCGTCATCGACATGTCTCGCGACCGCGACGAGGTCCGCCGCGCCATCCTCGACTCCGGCAAGGAGTATGGCTTCATCCAATCCAGGCGAGTTTAGTTTCTCGATTGATCCATCGAGAACGATCTCAACAACATATATACAACCAATAATCCCAATCCCAACCCAATAGTCTACAATGCATGCAGGTGGTGAACCATAGCATCTCCGAGCAGGTGATGCGGGACATGGAGGCGGTGTGCCACGAGTTTTTCCAGATGCCCGCGGAGGACAAGGCTTTGTTTTACTCTGAAGACGAGCATTCGCAACAGGCTCTTCTCCGGCTCCAGCCTCGAGACCCTTGGCGAGAGGTACTGGCTGGACGTCCTCGAGCTCCTCTACCCCCTGCCCTCCGGCGACACCTCGGCCTGGCCCCACAAGCCGCAGAGGCTCAGGGAGGTCGTTGGGAACTACACAGGGCTGGCAAGAAACCTGGCCATGGAGATCCTGGAGCTGCTGTGTGAGGGCCTGGGCCTCCGCCCCGACTTCTTCGTCGGCGACATCAGCGGCGGCCGCGTCGTCGTCGACATCAACTACTACCCGCCATGCCCGGACCCGAGCAGGACGCTGGGCCTGCCGCCGCACTGCGACCGGGACCTCATGACCGTCCTCCTCCCTGGTGCCGTCCCGGGCCTCGACATCTCCTACAAGGGCGGCTGGATCAAGGTCCTCCCCGTGCCAAACTCCATCATCATCAACTTCGGCCTGCAGCTGGAGGTGGTCACCAACGGGTTACTCAGGGGCGTGGAGCACCGCGCCAGCACCAACTCGGCCAAGCCGCGGCTGTCGGTGGCGGCGTTCATCGTGCCGGCGGACGACTGCGTCGTCGGCCCCGCCGAGGAGTTTGTCAGCGAGGACAACCCGCCGCGTTACCGGACCCTCACCGTCGGCGAGTTCAAGCGCAAGCACAACGTTGTCAACCTGGGCTCCTCCATCAACCAGGTCGCTGACCTCGAGAACATCCAGAAGGAGATGTGAGAGCTATATAGCAGGACAGCAACAAGTTTTATTTCCATGAGTTACAATTTACAAATATGGTACATGATCTATCAGCTGAGATGAGCCCATCCTACGTGTACCTGTCGCGTGTCCTAATGTCCTGTTGGTGATAATAAATACGATACGAAGCGATAAGTTGTTTGTGTTGTAACAGTGAAAGTGTTTGAACTAAATAAAAACAATGATTTATGTTGATGTGGATTATGCTCACCAATCATGTCCTATTACACTTGGCTGTGTACATCCTCGAAGGTAGAGGCCGTGGTATTTCTCATCCATTATCTAAAAAAATATCCTACTTACACTTTTTTTTTTGTATGGTCACACATCTTGTCTGCATGATTGGTGAGCATAATTCAATCATGTCCTATTTACGCGGAGCATGCTTACACTTTTGTACAATATAGCACGGCATGAGTAAATGCAGACAAGATGTTATTTTGCGGTAAGTTCGGGATGAGTAAATGAGAATGGTCATTTACAAATCTACCTACGCCTTGTTTGGCTGGCTCATCCAGCCAAAGAATGCTGTTTTTTTTCTCACTTTAAATCAACACCAAATTACCAAAGAAGTATTTTTCTCTCACAACAAATCATCACCAATTAGCTCACCAATCTGAATGTTTTTTGTTTGTTTTTCCTTTAGAAACTTTATTAATTTGCTTATTTTTCTTCTATAGAAAAAAATTGTGCAAACTTTATTTATTTTTGTGATATATTATTTAATTTATTTAACTTTCTATGTGAATCTGTGTTTCTGTAAATCGAGTGAAAGTCTCGTGTATATCACTTGGTGTTGTTTCTTTGAAAAAAATCGAGTGAGATCCTTGTTTGTGTCACTTTCGGGTGACAGGATGGCGAAATCACCCGAGTACTGCATAGACAAACCCCTAAGTTAAAGTCAAAATCAAAAGAAGTTAAAGGGTAATAGGTCCCTCCAGAGCACGGAACGAGATCCTCCCTGAAGTCGGGACTTTTTGTAAAATTTTGTCCTTTTTTAAAATAAATTTCAAATTTATCCCTAGTTTGAAACAATTTGCACTGTGTATCCTTTTTTCGTCGCGCCACGCCAGTAGGGCGCCGATATTTTACACATGTTCGGCGCCTACGCATGTGGCGCGACGTCGCGCGTCTTTAACGCCGGGCGCGGTGGCGTTGACCGGTGCTTGCGGGATGGCCGTGGGTCCCACCGAAGTCGGCGCTTTGTGCATGCGGGCGCGACCGGGCGATCGCGCCCTAATGCGTCGGCGCGACGGACCCGTTAGGGTTTCGTTTTTGGGCCTCGTCCGAAAACGCGTGGGTCCCACCACGTCGCCGCCGACGCATCGGCGCGCGACAGTGAAGATAGGGTATCGGCCGCCCAACTTCAATCATTTGTTTCTCACTTCTTCTCTTTCCTTCGCCCGAGCCCAACCACTCCGCCGCCAGGAGCGCCGCCCGCCCCCCCGGCGCCGGGGCCGCCGCCCGGCCCACCCGCCTACCCCGCCGCCGGGGCGCCGCCGCCGCTGGCCGCCCCGCCGCCCGGACGCCGCCCCGGCCACCATCGCGCCGCCACCGACCGGTAAAGGCGCCCCTCTCCTTTGTCGCCCGGCGTCGAGGCCGGGCGGCGGAGGGACGCGCCGCCGGCCGGCGGCGGTGGTACTAAGCCGGCCTCCCCTTCCATCTCCAACACGTCTAGGTACTAATCCCTTCTCTCCTCCTCCTCCATTTCTTATTTTGTCCCTTGTTCATGGTGATTTTTGGTTAATATGAAATGGTTATTGATTGAATCGTTAATTGATACAATGTGGTTCGTAGAATCGGCTTAGGATTCGTTTTGGTCGTGGATTTGAGCTAGAGATCGAGTTGCATGAAAGTAGTTCATTGATGCATGCATTGAGGTTTAGGGTTTGATATTATTTCTATTTTTCAATGTGAAATTATAAGTGATTGAGCCGTTTATTGATGCAATGTGGTACGTGAAAATGTTTTTAGGATACGTTTTTTACGTGGATTTGACATAGATTAGATATTACATTAATATATTTCTTTGATGCATGTAGGTGTTGAGTTTGTTTCTAATATATATTGGCAAGATGGTTGTTTTACTTTTAGCATTTTTTTGCTAAATAATTTGTAGATGGACCGTTTAGTGCGCTTTTATATTGGTGGCAAAGTTAGAGGGGATGGCAAGTTTGAGAACATGCATGAACAAGTTCATTTTTTTGGTAGAGCTCCTAGCTTCGATGATTTGGTCGGCCATTGTCGTGACAAGTATGGATGGCCGTTGACCTTGAGAGGTCGATTTGACTGTGGGAAGGAACGAGCACACTATGCCCTTATGTCTTTGTCATGTGACGATGATTGGAAGAACTTTGTAGAGGTTGTGAATGCTAGTAGTGTTCGTTGCTTGGAAGTTGTTGTGGAGAAGGTGATGAACCCTGTTGTTGTGCCCGTGGCTGAGAATGTGGATGAGGAGCCCGTAGAGCTCCTTACTCAAGAGGAAGAGTTGGAACCGGCTGTTGTTAGAGAAAATGATAAGGGAACGATGGTAGGTATGGAAGAGTGCGATGAGGAGGAGATTGGTGCTATGGACGACATGTTTGTAGGATCAGAGGATGATGGAGACTACGGAGATGAGCTCACTTTTAGTGAGACTAGTTCTGAGGAGGTTTTAGAGGATGAGTATAGGTCGGAGGCTAGTACGGAGGATGAAAGCAATAAGTATAGGGGGATATTGCATCCACCTGACGGGTCGTTTAGAATGGAGTACACTGATGTGGAGCTAAGTCAGTTGAGGGAGGTCCATGTGGAGGTACCATCCGTACTCAACTTCATGGACATTAGTATGGTTGATGAAGCGGTGTGTGACACCGGTCTGTCGTTGTTGGACGATGAGGGGACAGAGAGCGAGGAGATGGAGATTAAGAAGGGGATGGTCTTTGACACATTGGAGCATCTCAAGTTCTTTCTTGCGGACTACGCCGTTAGGTATCATAGGCCCTACTATGTTGATCACTGCGACCCTAACAAGCGGTACACAGTGCTTTGCAAGAAGAAATGTGGTGGGGAGTTTGGGCGAGGAAGCTGACAAACAAGACTTGGAGGATTCGAAATGTGAAGCGACCTCACACGTGTCGGTCTTCTAAGCCTAAGGGGGTGCACGCTGTTGACATCTCTAACACGATCCTCATCTAGGACGGCGCTAGAAATGAATAAATGGTATCTATCTAATAAGTTAGCTTGGATGTGGAGTTAATCTCACATTCCAATAAAAGTCAAGTCGGAGAAATAAAGTTAGACGGAATTAGTTATGGTTTATGACTTCGTAACATTATCGATGGTGGAGTTAATCTCACCACGATAGGCACAAAAGTCTGTACCACACATTCTAGCATTGCCTACTGAAACTAGTATGTCACCCTAGCTCACAACGCTAAAGAAATGCGTGAACGGATATTCTTTATATAACACTTAAAACTCTTGCTATGATAATATAATTCTCGGTATCGATCCGCAAGCGCCGCGGATAGAATTACCCTATTGTAGCATCTCACCGATTCTATCCGGTATCGTATTTATATTCTACCGAAAAAGGAGAGGGGTAAGCTATGGGTAGGTTGATGATTTAATATTGATTCACTTGCGGTGGTGTAATGTAGAGTAAACCATATGCATCATACTAAACTCAAACCGGGTAAGTCACAAGGTAAAGATAATAATAATGATAAACAATAATAATAATGATAATAATAATAACATTCCAAGTCAAAGATAATGGTATGCCACTAGTTGGTGTCATAACTGGCTAAATATCATGGTATAGGTAGACTAAGATGGAATATCCCTAAGTTACTCCTAATTATATGTCAATGCATACTACAATTAGTGCAATACATCTAGTCATCATCGTATGAAAGCATTATATCTACATATGGTGAATATTACTAAGGAAGATTAGGAACAAAACCAACCTACCATAGTAACAAAAAGTTCAACTAGCCCTACATTCGGTGGACTCCAAAGGACTCAATGGGAGTATCACATCCACGATCTACCACACTTCCTGAATATATAGGTGATGTCGCAGAGCAAACATTGTATAAACACCACGTTTACACATTGTCGACCACCCATATAGGAGCTCTCTACATGAGCGCTATACGACTCCATGCTTGAATATAAAGACAAACACACTAAACTAAATATATAATCATAATAAGCATGGAAACATATAAATAAGAATATAATCATTAAATAGAATAAAGTCATAGCAATTGTATTCTAACTAATACTTACAATGATGAATACAAGAGAGAAGCCACGAGAAGCTCTTGCTTCCGCTACTTCTTGACGATCGTGAATTCAAGACAATACTTGACTTCCTCTAGAACTAGCCTAGATAGCTATTGCTCTTGTTATGGTGGAACTAGGGCTTAGGGTCTTGACTTGGAGTTGGATGACTTGAATGATAATGACTTGAGAATGAATTAGGGTTTCACCCAGGGGTCAGGGGGTCTTGTTATATAGCCCCAGAGGATGCACGGGAGCCCTTGGATCAAACCGACCTTGATGGATGGACTAGATTGCTCCTCATAGGCGGTGGTGAACCGACCTTGAATGGGAGGTCGACGGGGGGTCCAACCAGGCGCCGCCGCCATGCCCTAAGTGGGCCCGCCCGCTGGGGCCCCACCTTCCTTCCCTTGCTCTCTGCTCTCTTCTCTTACGAATGTTCTAGTGTAGGTTCCACGTTGGGTTACGCCACGGATACGTCTTTATGTCGTAGGGCTTGCAATCTCTTGGGTATTTTCTCGCTTAATCCCCGAAAAATATATAAATCACCAAAACTAGTGGAATCATGTTAGTTAAGCCCCTATACTATGTTGATATTCATTTTAAGCCCTTATTTTCGTTTTAAAAACCTCTATATTTTATGCTATAAGGTATACCAACACACGCACAAAACACAGCCCGTTATCTGAGTCGTCGTCTTGTCGGCCTTGTTAAGGCCGATAGCGATGTATCTGTTGCCTCCCTGATCGAGAGCATATGGGGTGGACCGGATATCGAGTGAGCTACTCGAAGGCATGGCGAGCAAAGCAGCATGCTATAGAGCTGTTGTGGGGTGATTGGAAGGAGGCATACAACCAAGCTCCTAGGATGCTTAACGCCATGAAGCACTACAATCCGGGGCTTAGGTGGTATCCTCGTTGTCGGGCCGCATAGTGGATGACACCTGACGGCGTGCCTAAACATGTTCTCGCATGCATTGTTTTGGTGTTTTCCCCCAGTCGGCCGAGACATTCAAGCATTGTCGTCAGTAGTGCTTGTTGATGCAACATTTCTTACTGGAAGTACAAAAGTGTTCGATGATTGCGATCGGTGTGGATCCGAAAACCAGCTAGTCCCTTTAGTGTTTGCTTTGGCTGAGAGCGAGAACAATTTGAGCCGGTCTTGGTTCATGAAGCTTGTTAGAATGCATGTCATCCGTCAGACGTCCCGTAGGATTTGCATGATATCCGACGCCATAATGGATTGCTCATGGTCGCAAGAGAGAGATAGATGGGCTTCCCCTCTTGAGCATTGATGGTGCATAAAAGCGCACTTTGCCGCTAACATTTGGCAAAATGACAAAGGAAGAAGGAGGTTGTGCGTAAGTTGAAGGTCGTGGTGTTGTTGTCGCACGAAGGAGAGGTTTAAGGAGAAGCTTGCAGAGTTGAACAAGGTCCTAAACACTCCTGCGAGGACTTGGCTTCAGGGCCAGATGAGTAATTTGGACAAGTGGGCTCTCACATTTGATGATGGTGGCCTTAGGTATGGCGTGATGACCATCAATTCTTCGAAATCGTTTAACAAAGTGTTCAAGGGTATCCGTGTAGTACCTGTGTCTGGTATTGTGGAGTACTCGTTTAAGAAGTGCAAAGAATACTTTGTTAAACGCTGGAACATTGCCAAGGCTTCTAAAGAAAAATGGGGCCGGGCCGGTAGGAGACACCTCGACATTGCAGAGGCCATAGGTTCCAATCAGGGTTGGTGATGCCTACGGACCTTCAAGGCTAGTGTACAACATAATGTCAACGGGAGGAACCAATCCGGACGGTGAGAAGTACGGTGGCAAAAATTATAGGGTGGACCTCCAGAAACCGGAATGTTCTTGTTGCATTCCGCAGCTACTTCATGTGCCTTGCTCACACGTCATCACCGCTTGTAAGTTTAGGGGTTTAGACCATGAAGATCAATTTTTCATGTCTCCATTCTATCTCAAATCAAACACCGTAAAAGTGTGAGAATCCAAATCGAAGCCGTACCTAGATCCTTCACAAAGGCCTCCATACTATGGATTGGATTATGTCCCCGACCCGGATCAAGAAAAGCAAAAGGTTGGTAGAAGGAAGAGAAAACGCCTTAAAGGCATTATGGACGATTCCAATGCCGATGGCCCTGATGTGTATGATTCCAATGGCTATGGTCTCGATATGTATGGTTATGGAGACTTTGATGAGGCCATGGCTCCGGTCCGGTGCTCTAAATGCCACAGGACCGGTCACACTGCAGCCACTCATGATAGTGTTCAGGTACTAGGGTGTTGTTAGTTGTTGTGTTGTCTTAATCTCTTCACATTGTGTTGTATTAATTTCCTAATGTTGTGTTGTTTTAATTATTATAATTCATGTCTTATTTCTAATCTTGTTTTTTTTGGCCTTTTTCAGGATGGCGCAGAGCAAGCATTACCCTTCTTCAAAGATCGCTATGAAAAGGACCACCAAGCCCACATGGCGGTGGAGCTGGGCAAGGCAAATGATTCCCATGTTCATTGTTGCAAATAAATATTGTGTTCATCGTTTATCATCTCTAATCGTTACATTCGTTCATTTATTTCAGAAACTGAAGTCGCTGCGTCCCTGAGCTCACAAGCCACTGCGTTGGGACGAGCGGTATGCCCCTTACCTGGCTAGAGCGGGCTTCTTGGGCCTTGCTCGAGCCATTGTGGCGGGGCTCCCAGAGATGGACGGGGCGCTGGTGACTGCCTTCGTGGACAGATGGCGTCCGGAGACGCATTCCTTCCACCTGCCGTGTGGAGAGATGACAGTGACGCTAGAAGATGTGAGCTACATCTTGGACCTTCGAGTGCACGGTCTACCGGTGTCAGGTGTCATCGACACATCGAACTGGAAGGATTTGGTGTTCCAGTTCACCGGACTGTACCCGGACGCACCTCCAGAGGGAAAGAGGGAGCACAAGACTTCAGGTGTCGTGTCCAATTGGGTGAAGCGGCACTTCAATACTTGCCCTGCCGACACCGTCGAGGAAGAGGTGGAGAGGCATGCTAAGGTGTGGTTGTGGCACCTGATCGGTTGCTTTCTTCTACCCGATGCTTCTGGGAACACCTTGTCTGATGGTGCTCCCAATCTTACAAATAGAATTGGGAGGACATCGCCTCGATACAGATTGGGGCTCGCCACGCCGCATGGTTGTATCGGCAAAATGTGGTGAGGCCTGTAGGAGGATGAAAGATTCCTCGAACTTGGGTGGCTGCGTGTACCTCCTTCAGATCTGGATTTGGGAGCGCATACCCACTGGAAGGGACCACAGGAAGGCGGTTGATGTACGTTACTCATACATGTTTTAATATTCATGTTCTCATCTTAGTTGCACTATCTAATATTCATGTTGTTATACGTGTCTCTTGTTTTTTTTGCAGCCATGGCCATATGAGCAAAAGATCGGGCCTCATTGATGTATTTGTGGCACAAAAACAAGATGGTCAAGGGCGACTTCGGAGATGAGGTACAAGAGGTACTCTAACGATCCGGACTTGTTGACTTGGGCTCGTGAGTCATGTTGTTATACATATTGTGATCTACTTTAAAATAGCCGTTGGACTTGTCTAATTGTCTCAATTTTCAAAGTTGAGTGGACTCCATATGCACGCCAACAAGTACAGATTTGAATGTCCCCCCCCCCGAGATGATGAAGAGAAGCCGCTACTGAGATGCAATGCTCCCATGATCCCGTACTACGCTGTGGAACACCACATTCCGAAGAGGGTAATGAAGCAGTTTGGGCGGAAGCAGGAATACCCTATAAATGAAGGCGGGACGTCCGCAGCGTTGCACGAGTAAGTCACTTCACATTTAACTTCCTTCGGTGCCGTATTATTACTTTTGTTGTGAAAACTAACCTTCACTGTTTTAGTATTTCGAGGAAGAGAAGGTTTGGTGGCGGCAACAACTGGCTAGAGGTCCATCAGGAATATGTGGCTCAGTGGATGAACGCTGAGAGAGTGTACCCTAATAGCGGGCCTCGTTCGGTGGCCAGAGAGTACCATGACTACCTGCTCTATCTACACCAGGTTAGTAGAGTGCGTCTTCACGCTCCCGCGTCGGTGACTCCAGTATTCTATGGAGAGAGCGACCGGAAGACCCCTACGATAAGATAACAAAGGCAAAGCCTGGCAGAGAGCTCCTATTGTTAACTACACCTGCAGCACTTCATTTCCTTCAACCTTTCAAACATTCAAGTTTTAACCCTCCTCCCGTACACCTGAGACCACACAATGCTAGGCCACCTTTCAAATGAAGCCGGAGCATACATTGGACGCGCCGGGGGCCAAGAAGGTAGTGAGCTTGTAGAATTTGCAGAGGTATTAAGCCTAACTCAATATCATTCCAGTTACTTGCGTGTGTTTGTATGGATAGTCCTAACTCTGAAAAAAATCTAACTGCAGAAAGTGAAGACATTCTCGCCGCCGCCCGCCGCAAGTTGAGCTGCTTTAGAGCCGACCAAGTGCTCTGGCCACAACCAAGTGCCTGGCAAGCAGAGACAACAGTGAAGGCCTCCTGGTGCAAGACGGAGTTCCAGGGGAAAATCAACTCAACAAACCCCTCAGGAAACAAGCCCAAGTTCCACGGACGACGAGAGCGATGATCCAACCTATGAGCAGCCATTCCTTGGTTCTTCCGTGCTCCTCACGTGAGCCAAACTCAGGTTTATCTTCTATCCTGTTCAACTTGTTGTCACCGTATATGAACATTTGGACCATGTCTGAAATTTTGAGTTTTGTAGGGGGGATCTCAAAGCTCACCTCAAGGGGGGCCCCGAAGGCAGGCAAAGCGCAAAGCTAAAGACCGCTCGGATGTTGGCACGCCAAATGTCCTACCAACACCGCCTTGGTGATCGCCGCACCATTTTCCCCACAACCGTGAGAAGGTGAGTATTTGGCAAATAAGAAGCAACATTGGGGAAATGACATAATACAATACATATCTCATGAGCTTACTATCCCCTTGTGTGCAGGAACGGCAACGACCTTTGTGTGCACTCCGTGCTTTGCCTCCATTGAGTGCGGATTTCTTATGAATGTGCCAACTATGTTTGTTCAATGACTATGTGTATGAATTTGAGCAAGGTCGGTGTCACACCCCATTTCTGAGGTTCCTTAATCACACGTATTTGCGCTAGGATCATGCACAAATACGCCTAATTAAGTATATATATGATATCAAAACTATACTTTTATTGCTATTGAGAAAAATATGATACAAGGTTTGGGGTTTACATGATTCGGCCTTAGGCCTAACTTCATAAACCTATCAGAGATCCTACGCAAAGACCTATACCCGGGCTCATTCTTACGAGGCAAGCTTGGAGTGCGGACAAACCCTTGGACTTACTCCTATTGCACGATCCTATAACTTCGGTCACAACATTCACATGTAGCTCCTTCACGGTCCTTCCGTCTTGAGTATCTTCTTTGTGGTCCATCCTCGTGTCGCCCTTTGTAGGTTGATTTCCTTGGATACACTCCTGCAGCAGGCATTCTAAAAATAGAAAAGAGGGGTGAGTGCTTTCGCACTCAGCAAGTCCCAACCGGAGGGTGGAAGGTTACCATTAAGGGTTTGGGCCCTAGTAGAGCATACTACTCTCTGGTTCCCGGGTTAATTATCAAAGTTCAAGGTAACAGGTCACATACCAGATTCTCTTATGTGCTTCTAATCATAGATGTTCCGGCCTAGCATTTGTCCATTCCAAGGACGTGGCTATTCGAATAGATTTAAATATAACTCTGCGAGAGGTTGTACAATTTCCCCACACGATGGGCCACCTCCTCCCATGTGCGGTGGTTGAAAATGGCCCAACGAGATCCCGTACCAGCTTGGGCGTCACCCTAGGTATATTGGTATAATCTTCACCACGACTTCTCAGGGGTTGGAAGGATAACACGTCACCCCAAGGATGACGCATCACCCTAGACAATATGGTGATACCAAATCACCCGCGGCTTTACAGGTAATACCTAATTACCCAACCTATATTGTCAACACCACTCTCAATCTCAAATCATCAATATGTGCCTCTAGCACCGCGCCATGCGCCAAACACTTACGTGGAAGACCACTCAAAGCATCCACGCCAACCCACCATGGGGCCACTCTCCCCATGTGCGCTCCTAATAGATCGTTTGCCTACTCCGGCCACCTTGGCTCCAATTATACCTCAACCCAACGGGGTGTGGAATCAAGCCGTCCCATCTCGGCGTGTGGGTCGCACGGAATATCGCACTAGGTAGAAGGTCTATGAACCGGTCCAGCATCTCTCCGCGGGATTCATCCCCGATTGTGATTAGTCCACCTCCATGTAGACAATCACCACTCACCTTTTGTTGGGCGGTTCACATTATTACTTAGGTTACATCGATCTTACTTAGTCAATATTATATCATCATTCATCATCATATTAAGGTCATGATTAGGGGGGGGGTAAGGACTTGCCTCTATCCGCTGAAGAGTATATCCAAGGTTCTTGTCTTGTGTGCTCCGGCTCCGTGTCTTGGTGTAGCGATGCTCCTAGATCCGTCGGGTGGTCTCCTGCGATCGACAAATATGAAACACGAGCATAACAACATACGACGTTCCTACGTGGGTTAGCTTTGGGAGATGATGGATAGATTACTATCTACTCCTATCATTATTCTGTAAGTTTGAAGTATGATAGGGTAGAGAGAATCCATCCATCTAGGTGGTCCCTACGGGCTAGGTTAGCGTGGTACGGATATTTGATGGAGAACCAACCCGCATCACCAATGTTCACTATCATGTGAACCTGAAGGACATGATATGGTTGGTTTCCTATAGGTCCGTACTAGGTTAGCGACACATACGCACATGCATGTGTCGAGGGTTAGTAGGGTTAGGGAACCTAATCTAGGGTTAGCCACACATACACGTATACCCGTATGTCGGGCACACCTTATGTGTGTAGAGGACACGTATACTAGGGCATGTGTTATGGAGTACACATGTACGAGTGTACGGTTAGATTAGAGGGGTTAGCCATGCGTAGGTATAGCCGATAGGTATATACGTATATTTATTTATATTTCAAAGCACCACTCTACGCATTTATATACGTACATAACCTACCGCGTATATCTAGCATGTGGACAACTACGTGTATGTATATTCGACTATTCGTGTACGTGAGAGTGTACACACATGCAAGAATATACGGTGCAAGGTGTGGTTAGCGGAAGGGGCAAACTAGGGTTTTCGCCGACTACGGTACGCGATTAAATTAAATAAAAGGGCACACATAAACTAGGATTTAAATAGGCATCAAATGTTAGGACAAGGGCATGAATAAATAGAGCATAATTTTAGAGGAATTATGGAATTGGAATGGATGGATTTGGAGTTAAGATGGAGGAGATACGATTTTCCAAAGTTTTATGAAGGAATTAATAAATGGATTAAACTTTGGAAATAACTCTGGAATTTTGGGAATATGAAAACTGGGATGTGAAAGTTAGGGTAGGGTCTGGTGTGTACCTAGTTTATTTAGGAATTTTCTGGAATTTTTCTGGTGTCTGGAAAATGGACTTTTATATTCTCGGGTACACCAGCCGTGTGCGCGTAGCATTTACGTAGGTGCTGACGCGCGGGGTCCAATGCCCTGCTGAAGTTGACCGCCACTGCGCTGTGGACTCGGTCCATCAGGCCATGAACCGATCTGAGCTCTTCCTTCCTTCTCTCCGCATTCTTCATGGGCCGGGTCCATTTAAATGGGAGAGGGGATGTGCTTCTATGACACATGGGACCCAGGGAGATGGGGATAAGCTTGAGGCATCCCTGTTCGTTCACGGGACTGCCTTGTCCGTCGCCGTCGTTCCCGTTCGCCAATCACGCGAGCAGAGAAAACAGAGAGGGAAAGGGATGGAGGCGGAGGCATGGTGGAGCGCTGCCGGCGGTGGCAGGGTCAGTGTGGCGTGCTTGGCTTGGGGGTTGTGCTGGGCGGCGGCTTGGCGCTGGCGCGCGCGGCGGCTGATGCGGCGGCGTGCTGGGCAACCGGTGGCAGGCATGGGCATGGCGGTGCTCCATGGCGCGGCGTCGGCGGCGAGGTGGAGCTGCGCGCCGGCTATGGTGGATAGGTGGCGGTGGCGGGCTATGCAGTTGGCTTGCTGGGCGGGCGTGGTGGTGGAGCTGGGCGAGGCGGTGCGCGGCTGAGCAGCGGTGGCGGCGGGGCGCGCTCCAGTGGCAGGGCATCGAGCTCCGGTGAGCACCGTGACCTCGGCGTGGCTCGGGCAGAAGAGGGAAGGGGAAGGAGATGAGGAGCAGGATCGCCACTCTCGGCGCAAGCATTCATTCCCCCGTTCTTCCTCAACTTCGAGCTCGGCGAGGCGAGTTCGTGCTGCGGCCATGGCCGGCTATTTATAGCCGCGGCGGCGGAGCTCGGCACCGCGATATTTTCCGGCAATGGTGCTGTGGCGAGGTCGACGGGAGCAGGGGCGGCGCTGGCGCGGTCGGACGCGGAGGAGACGCGGTGAGCGGCATCTCCGGCGAATATGCCTTGCCCTGTACGTGTCCGAGCTCGCTGGGTTGAGCTGGCAGCCATGTCGTGCTCCGGTGCGTCGACCGGTCATGTCCATGGCACTGTGGTGAGGTCCACGGCGTGCGCGAGACAGCGGGGATGCGTCCACGGGCACAGTTGATGTCGGCGCATGACGACGACGGAGGAGGGCGGGGATATTTTCCGGTATGCGTGGTGATGCGACAGCTCGGCTGCTGTGCTCCTGGCGTTGACCTGTGCACAGCGATGGTGGGGAAGGGGAGCCAGAGGGAGGGGAAGGAAATGACAGCTGGGCCCCGCTTGTCATATGGAGAAGGAGAGGGGGTCCTATTGGGCTGCTGCTGTTTCTGTTGTTGGACCACGCTGGGCCGGCTGCTGCTTGGGTCACGAGAGAATGAGCCCGTGGCCATTCTTATTTCCATTTTCCATTTCCTTTCTCATTTTCCATTTGTAATTTATATATGCACACACACTATACTTGTATAGTATTTACGTGTGCACATATATATATGGCCATGCCCTTATAATTTATATATCTATATTGGAATGCACATACACGTATATATTATGTGTATCCATGTATGTACGTGTATTTTCCATATATTATTAATTATAAGAGATGGCTCTTCTATTTCCCAGAAAAATAAATAAACTATGCACGATGAGGTGAGTTTTGGAATTTGGAAATTTGGGAATGGTTGGAGGTATGGTGGTTCGATGATGGGTGATTCAAAGGGGGAGGTCAAAGGAAGGTATTTGGTGGTGTGAGGTCAAGGGAGTATTTGGTGGGGATAACAAGGGAGTGTTTGGGTGAAGGATGATCAAGGGATTTATTATTCGATGCCAAAATAAATTCTAGCTCAACAAACATACAAGCAAGCAATCATTCAAACAAGGTCTAAATCTATATGGTGAATTTGGATGCGTGGTTTTTTAAAACGGGTTTTTGGTCGAAAGCGGGGAAAAGTAAAGTCAAGTTTTAGTTGTAATTATAAAAAGTTCAAATTTTTAGTGAATTTTAAAATGATGCAAAAACACGGGTGTTCCAAATCGGACTTGTCGAAACTATGGATGCAATTTGTGTGTGAACTATGTGCCACTTGTTGAACAACTATGTGTGTGAACTATGGATTACTTGTTGAACACCTATGTGAACTATTATTGGTGGTATTATAGTACATGTGTCATTGTATATTATAGTACGTGTGTCATTATATGTGGCATAAAAGCGGCTTTGCAAAAAAAAAAAAAAAAAAAATTACACTCGCGCCAGCCGTGTAGGCGCGAGAGTCATTTGTACAGTACGTCGCGCCTACACGGCCGGCGCGACGGTCAATCGTGCCGGCAATGTGGAGACGGCACGTGTCCAAATCGCGCCAAAAACATTGGCGCAATACCTCGCGCCAAAGTATCTGGCGCGACGTGTCAAAGACCCACCTCCCAGCGCAACCGGAACCTTAGGGCTCTATGGCGCGACGAGTCGCGCGCCGGACCTCTAGCGCGCGACGCGTTTGACACCTCGCGCTACGTGTCCCCGATCATCCCGGCCAAAATTGGTGGCGCGGCGGCTCCGCCAAACTTTCCGGGCGCGACGTGTCAAAGGGCCTCTTACCGGTACAAACCGCCTCCAACCCGTCCACGGCGTTTCCCTCGGTTTGAACCTCCAAAGCCCCCAAACCCCGTCCGCCTCATATCGGCCGCGGTATAAAAATTGGGCCTTCTTCTTCCTCCCACACCACTCTTCTCCCTCCTCTCCGCCTATTTCCCTCCCCGGTCCGCCACCACCGCCGCCTCCAACCTCCCCCAACCCACCTCCAAAGCCCCCCAAACCCCTCCTCCTCCCTCCCCCACTACCCCCACCCCCCGCTAGCCCCCCCCCTCCTCCCCCCCCCCACACCGCCCCAAGCCTCCTCCTCCCTCCCAAGCCCCTCTCATCCTCCCCCCACACCTCAAGGCTGCTCCTCGCCCCCAAGCCCCCCCTCCTCCTTGTGGATTATGTAAGTGATTTGGATTTGTTTTTCTTCTTTCAATTCCTAGTATATTGTGCATGGCACGTGGTTATATTGTTAATTAGTATCCCCATTAGTATATTTAGTCGTGGTTATATTGTTAATTAGTATGCCACATGGTAAATGAGGATGGTGTGATTTTCAAACAAATGCAAATTACCATTACAAATGAGGTTGGTGTGATTTGTAACAAATGACAATGGTGTGATTTCTTACAAATGCAAATTACCATTACAAATAATTAATATCTCCTTTGAATGTTCAATTGTTTCATAGCTACACTTGTCGCATGCCAAGGCATGGTAAAAAGGAGGCCTTCAATCCGTTGAGGCCGCCGGATCCCTATGTCCATAAGCCTCTCCCACCGGGTGAACCGGTGCCCAACTGTTGGTGTGGTGATCCATGCAAAGTTGAATGAGATGAAGATGATGAGGAAACCTACATGCGGAAGTTTTTTTTTTTTTTTCGAAAAGGAAGATATATTAAGCATTAGAATGGTACATCCTCCCCTATTACAAACTGAACTTCAAAGAAAAAGAAAATTACAATTGATTCCTCAGGATCCAATCTCATCTTCCTCATCTCCGATCTCCAGTTCGCCATCGATACCACCACGACGATCCAAGTCCACCTTTGCTTCCGCCACCAAGGGACACCAAGCATTGAAAAGCCGCATAATCCATCGCCCAGATCACCATGCGAATCGATTCCGTTGAAAGAAAATCGGCCAGCCCCTTGGCAAAAGGAAAGAGGAAAAGAAAATCCGCCACCACCAGCCCGAGGACTAGCGACCGGAAAATACATCCACCGCCGCCAGGAAAACCAGCAACGAGGAAGAGCCACAAAACCATGAGGATGACCGAAGAGCTGACATACCTGACGCCGATTATTCGCCGACACAGAAACACGTAGCATCCGTCGGAACCCGAGGACTTTATTTGCCGAGTCGGTGGCGACACCACCACCGGAACCCTAAACTCCATCGCTGACAACAGCGAAGAGTAACCCTAATCTACTAGACTCCACACCCTAGCAAAGCAACGAACCCGGATGTCGATCCATCCTGGCCCCCATCCGCTCCAACGCCGCAGAGGCCATCCGAGGGAAGGGGCCAGTCAGATCGACGCCGGCAGCGGAGAAGCCCTAATTGCCACCAAGGAGGCGGCGGCTCTTGGGGGCTTCGCTTTTTTTCGTACGTGTAAAAACGAGTCCTCGACTTACATGCGGAAGTATTGGATGTGTGCCAATTATAAATGGGAGCCTGGCCCGAAAGAACGCCGTAGTTTCATGGTGCGTATATTCGTTTTGGTTCCTTTGTTTGATGAGTATATATTAGCTTCCTGACAATTGTTTGTGTTCCAGACCCCACCTCCACTCTGTGATTTTATGCAGTGGATCGACCTTGAGATCAGTGAGGAACACAAGAAATTCTTGGAAGGCCACAAGGAGTTTAGGGCATGGTTTCAACGGAGGTCCGAGGAGATGATGAAGCAAGCGGCTCATGAGAAGGCGCGCAGGGAGGAAGAGGAAAGGAGGATAGCTGCTACTCAGAGTGATGAGAGGGAGAGGAAGCTGGAGCATGCGCGCCGTGCCAAGGCTGAGTGGGCCAAGGCTCAGATGAAGGCTGAAAATGTTGATGGTGACGACGACACCTCACGGTTGGAAGAGCTCATAGCCCTAGCTAAGGCTGACTTGAAAGCCCAACAACAAGCCCCGCAGCAAGTCCCCATAGTGCCTCACGTGCAGGAAGACACCGTCCCCGCAGTGCCTAACGTGGAGGCGGACAATGCTCCAACGGTGCCTCAAGAGCCCCGGGAAGACACTGTTGCAGTGCGAGAGCTGCCGTCGTGCCCCCGTGTTAAAACTGTCTTTAATCGGATACTACATGCCCTCGACTTTGTTCCCGCTTGTGTATCCCGCGGGAGGACATTGTGCCGACTTGGCACATTTGCGGGAGGGCAAATGAGGACCACTTCGGGAGGAGGCTTCGAAGCTAGCGGATGAGGTTGATGCAACGTACAATAAAGAATATGATGCCTATGTTTCAGGCTCTTGTGCTATCCCAAGCGACGAATATGCAATGGAGGATTCGGACACGGACAAAGACAAACCATATGATGGCTACATTTCAGGCTACTGTACGACTCCAGGCTACGAATATCCAGAGGACTGGGACACGGACACGGACGACGATTTGTGAAGTGCAGCGTTCATCTGTCACTATATGTATGAAACAATGTGTAATCTATTTCTAATGAACCATGTATCAAACTATGCTCTCTAGTTGTTCCATCTCTAGTAGTTGTATTGAACCATGTATCGAAAAACAAGTGGCTAGCTAGTTGCCTTACCTTTTCATGAACAATTATGTACGGTGTTGGTATTTAATTTTCCTCGGAGTAAGAAATATTGTTCGTTGTTGAGTTTCATGTACAAACACGAAGTACAGGGATTCAAATGACAACACATAGCCATCACTTCGCATGCATCACAATTGTTCCAAGCATAAAGAAGGGTCAATACAATAAGTTACACCAGTGGTTCAACAACAATTAAAGGGTCCATGCATCATCCACTTGATGGTTCGAACAAAAGTGTTGCAAACATCACCATGCATCATCCACTTCATGGTTCAAGCACAAAAGAACCCTAGCTAAGTCAAGGCCAGCTGAAATCATCATTGTCCATCCTAACATGCTCATTCCAATCTTCACCGTAGTCGGAGCCATTCCAATCGCTCCAATGGCCGTTCTCCTTATCGTGGTCGTGCACGTCCTCGCTCTCGTCCTCGTTAACCTTGTCCTCTTGTGTTGGCGAAGGAACTATGAGAAACAAACATGTCAAGATTACAACGACTTAAAAAATTATGGAAATGTCGGAATTAGTTTTGCAACAACAAGAAATGCTCACAAAGCTCGCGTTTCAACGAATTAAGGGCACGTTCACGTTCACGTTCACGAACCCACTCAAGTGTCTCATGAATCTCCCTCCTTGTTTCCGCTTCGAGGCGGTCGTAGTGTTCCTTGTTTTCCCGCCAATACTGAAGGAGCTCGTCGCCCATAAACTGGCGATGGTAAGGACTAATTGTCTTTCCTTTAGCTTTACAAAAGTCTTCACCGAGCTTTTCCCATGTCTCATAAGTGGGTCTCGCAACACCGGCCTTGATGCTCACTTGTCTCTTCAACCTTTGTCTTCTCATAATCATCCTTTTCTTCTCATAAGG
This sequence comes from Hyparrhenia diplandra, assembly GCA_015847255.1. Lineage (NCBI taxonomy): Eukaryota > Viridiplantae > Streptophyta > Magnoliopsida > Poales > Poaceae > Hyparrhenia > Hyparrhenia diplandra. The sequence goes on along the minus strand of JADLZK010010687.1, from coordinate 36,752 downwards.
GGACCTGTATTTGGGAGTGAATAAATTGGCCATAACCTCACCACGACCAGGGAAATCCTCCCAGTCACAAGTCTTTCCAGCCTAAGAGAAACAAAAAAAAAACATTACCATAACTATGCATTGCCATAGTAAGCTAAATTATGCATGCAAGGCACAAGTTCATTAAACTCATAAAGAACTGATTTGGCCCTCCATAAGCATTGTCACAGTAGTAACCAATCCCATACTCAGAGGGAACAACTCCTTCACGGGCTTTGATGCCGCACTTGCACTTCTTGTCCGGAAGACCAAGGCATGGCCATGGCATGCGTCCATTTGAATACTCTTCTTGCAACCTCTCGTTAGGCCATGCAAGCTTTGGTCCATAGTTATACTCCTCAAAGTCACAAGCTGGAAAACCTCTCTAAAATAGACAACATATGAGGTGCAAGGTTACAGTATGCACAACACAAATAAGATTACAAAGAACATGCATCGCAGCACCACTTACCCAATCGCGCAGACCACAACGATAGAAAGGGGTAAACAAATCTAGTCGGCTTGGAACTTGGAGGAACGCCGTCTCCCCACAATGGCATGTAGGAGGATTCTCTAGACGGTGCGGTCAAAAAAACCTTCTCTCGCTTTGGTCATTTCGGTGGGTTCAAAGGCGGAGGCACCCACCGTTTAAACTGATCAAGCGGAACGGTCTTTCAAGGGTCATAAGGAAACAACATAATGGAATGATCCACCATTTCTTCACCATCGATCCACTGATAGAACTTGCATCCGTCTCCCCAACTATCGACTGTCGGGCGGACGGACCGCCGTAGTAGGGTAACAAAAAAAATGCACGCCCGGCGGACATTGGATGCCTTGATCGCTTCACATTGGCCGGCCATCCACAAGTGACAAGTGGGCGCCGCCACAGTCTTTGGGAATGGACCCCTCCCATCATGATCCTCCTGATGGTGCACGAACAGGGACAAATCCATGACACCTAGCAAAAATAAAACAATGTCACCTATGTGCAAAACATATGTGCAAACACAAACAACAAAGCATGGATGGGTAACATCTAAAGAATATTATTATCAAATTATTTCAATCTAATTAATGTTCATACAAATTCTTAACAAAGCAAAATAGAATAAACAACTAAGACAAGAACATTTTCAAACCAAAAAATTACATATTCCTTAGATGGTAACAAATCATAATTGAACCATAAAACATGATTAAATATTCAAACCCTATGCAATTATTCATAAACCCTAAGCAAAAACCCAAAACATGAACACATCTTCAATACACAATGAAGTCATCTACATAGTAGCAAACAAGATTTCCAATTTGCCATGACCAATAATAATTGAATTAGGGTTTGGGATTTGAGAGGACAATTACATCTAAGCGTATCATTGCTAACAAAGAAGTTTTACCACATATGATTGCCAAATAGTATAGCACAAGAACAAATAAACATCACAAACAAGATTTCCAATTTGCCACGACCAATGATAATTGAATTAGGGTTTGGGATTTTAGAGAAATATCCTCGTCTAAGCAATAGAAGATTAACAAAGAAAATCAACCACAAATGAGGGCCAATTAGCATAACACAAGCATAAACAAGCTTCCAATTACAAAACAAATGGAAATCATGGAGAGGAGCACAAAAGGGGAAGGGAACATTCCCTTTCAAGACTGACCTCCTGCTGTCGGGATGCACAGGGAATGGAGAAAGTGGGAGAAGAGAGGGAGAGGAAAAAAGTTGGTGGAGGCATTTATATTGACATCGTCGCCGGTCTTGTGGGCGCGCGTGGTGGGGACCCACGCGGTTTCGACGAGGCCCAAACCTAAACCCTAACGGGCCCATCGCGCCGACGCATCAGGCGCGACCGGGCGCCTCGCCCGCATGCGATGGGGCGCGACTTTGTGGGACCCACGACCGGACACGCCGGCCGACGGTCCAACGCCACCGCGCCCGGCGTGGCGGGGCATGTCGCGCCACATGCATAGGCGCGACATGTGTGTAAATATCGCGCCTATGCATATGACACGACAAAAAGGGATACCCGGTGGAAATTGTTTCAAACTAGGGACGGATTTGAAATTTGTTTTAAAAAGGGCAAATTTTTTTTAAAAAAAGCCCTGAAGTCGCTGCATCCATCCAAGCGCCCGGGGAATTAGACTCGCACAAAATGCTAGAAACACCAGCCCAGCGGCCCATCTAAGCCCACAAGGGCAGTAAACCGCGCCAGAGCACCACCGCGCCGTCGGCGTCGCCGTCGTCGCCGCTGCTCTCTGCGTGCGAAGGACTACACAACAAGTTCACCAAGGGTCGTCGCAAGGGTGCTGCATCTGTATCTTGTCCCTGCGGGGCTGACTGCAGACGATCTCGTTCCATGCCATGGAGAGCACGCGAAGCAGCTCATCGCCTTCTCCGGGCGCCGGCGATGGAAAGAAGCGCCTCGAAGCACTGGCCCTGGACAGGGTGGCGGAGGCCGCCGACGCAGTTGCCTCCGCTGCGTGCGCCGGCGAGGTGGTCCGCGCGATTCACGCCGTCGCATCCCTCCTCTTCCCCGTCGACTCTCAGGCCGTCGCCGGTGAGGTCCCGAGCCCTAACCTCCCACGGCTCCGCACCTATGCTTAAATATCTCATTCCTAGCACTTGTGGTCTCTAATTCGTGTCGTTTGCGTGCGCTCTCTCGCCTGTAGGTACCGTCGAGGAACCCTTTAGGAGCCAGGTGAGACTTTGTGATAGTTTGAAGGCATTAGTTAATTTATTTATTTAAGCAGAATTCTGTTTTTTTAATGAAATCTTGCTAACAAATATGGTTTCCTAGGAAGAATGATTGATGGGAGGTGTCTATTGAAACCAGAAAGTCTGTTTTTGCTTGCACATAGGCACATTGGTTTTATAGTTAGATCATAAGAAGCCAGATATGCAACTGAGGTTGTACAATTTATATTCTGGAAAAAATCGCTGTCTAGCTAAGTACTGAACTTGATTAATGTGCACAAGATCTTGTGGTTTATTACATGATGAACGATTCCATCATGAGTAACACTATGATACTGAGACCACTTACACTTAGATGAGAAGTTAGCAGTACCCAAGTATGGAATTGTTTGAACCTTTGTCTACTCATGAAAGTATGGAACATTCATGACAGTGCACTGAGTGTAACTTTGGGAGATAAATTAGTGTTTTCAAAGGCACATACCTCTTTCTGTGTAATATGGAAAATTTGGAGGTTTCACCACATCCTGTTTTCTCAGATTGTTCAAGCTGTTACCCTTAGCAATGATGAAAGGGAATCTTGGAGGTGTGCCTTTTATCATGGTCCAGCATTTCCTACTATGTCTAAGATATTGCTTGGCAGTAAGTGTACTACTCTGTTTTTACACCTAAGTATTGACAAACAATGAATAGTATCTGCCTCTGCCAACTGCAGTCTTATACTGCCATGATTCATTTATGTCCACTGTCAGCTACAATCTCATGGCATGTATTAGTTGTTTGCACTCAATACAAAATTGACTTGTGCCATCAATCAGAAGGGATCTTCTAGAGTTCCTTTTTTTTTAAAAAACATTACAGATAAAATTCATTGAAAAATTAAGTATTGAATTCCATGTCCAAACTCATTTATATCCATTATGTCTTGGGTGAAAGCAAGAAAGGTTTGCTTACTGGCAATCTTGTGGAGCATTCTGTCTGTGCCGATCGTCCTTAATTGTTTGTTCAATCATATTCCCATTACTTATACTTCAAAATGAAAAGAATTCAAATGTGGCAGTGTTGAACGAGAAGCAGATTCAACTTTTATTTGAACACCAGTTGTTTGTGCCAATGATATCCGTTCGTATCCAATCCGTTTTCATCCCTACTAGAACTGGAGCTCATCTGTGCGGAAACAAAAGATGTTGAGATCCTTGGAAAAAATAAGCATGTTGTCAGTTTGTTACTCTTAAACATTTTTAGCACTCTCCAATCCATTCTGCCACTTTGGTTGTCAGATGTTGCCTTGAAGTGGTTGCCGAAGATTAATGTCTCTGCAAGGAAAGAGATTTATGATTCATTTTTTGTCAAAGGGCCTCCAACTGAAGTGATACAGGCTCTTGTTCCAGCGCTATCTGAAAAGGAAGTTTCTAAGGAGGACCATCGGACTTTTTGCTCGAACCTTGAAAGGTAATATTCATAAATAGGCCCCTTGCAGTTTAGTTTTGTGGACTTTCACTAGGTCATGCCTTTGTCACATTTACGTTGTGTGATGTTTATGTATGTATACTGTTGTTCATTCGAGTTATCGCAAAAGCAATTGAGGCACATTTTCATCTTATCTTTAGCTATTTGTTGCTGTTTCTTGGAAGTTTGAATTCCATGTGGTATCTCCTTTTGCTCTCACATTATATCTTTTGAATTTAAGTTTGTTACTTAAAGAGTTTTACTTATTTCAGGCTTCTGATTCTATGCTTACTTGATAGTAAGGGGTTTTCCAAATTGTTGTGGACTTTACTTGTTCTAATAAGCATGTTGAAGACATTCACAACCCAGATAAAACAATATTTATATCAAGGGTTGCACAATTACTTGCATCTGTTCCAGATAAAGCAAGACTGGGAGCTTCAGCTGCACTTACATCACAGTATCCTTTTCCACTATGGAGTACCTTATACTTTACTAGACAATTAACCTGAGTATCTTGTTCCTTCCTTGCGGTATGTTATGTTTCAGTGTGCCCACAGATAATAATTAAAAGAAAAAATTGGGTCAAAACTTTTTTTTCTTATTTCTGCAGTTTATCGTTTTCAAGCTCAAATAATGTTCTTCTGGTTTGTACTTGTAATTGTAAATGCTTAACACAAACAAGCTCATTCTTCAAGCATATTGTCAACCAACTTCTTGCTGGTGCAGAAGCAGCAACTCTTGAGTTGGCTGCTGACAAAGAAGCTAATGAACATTGTGTCTTGAGTTCTATGTTCCACTTTGTCGGTGAAGTTCTATCTCATGTCTGTCGTCGTGGGTCTACTGGTGAGTATTGATCTCTCAAAGTACAGTTTTATATTTTGATTGTTCTATGAACTTGGAATATGTTTGGTTCTTTGGCATAAAGTTTCTACAGTTTAAGCTGTGTGGTGTTTGGTTGCTACCACTGTCACACAGAAAGGAATCAGATCATTTGCTTGTATGTCTGATAACATCTTGATGGTTTCAGGTATTTTAGTTGCTGAATTGATTCCTAAGATTCGCAATCACCTACATAGATGTGTGCCACCAGATCATAGGGCCATAAGTCCTGAGATGATCCAGCATGTTTGCCAGTCTCAATTCTGGTTCAATATGGTGGAAGCAATGAGAGATCAGCATTCTATTGAAAGGTTGACAGAAGAGTTGCTGCGTCAACTTGCATCACATCATATAAGTGATGAAGAAGCTTATTGGATTCTGTGGACCCTCTTTAATCAGAGCTTCAAGCATTTAACTGTCATGAGGTGAGATAGGGTCGATTTGAATTCTAAGCAACACTGGAAGTCAATCTTCTGGTAGCTTACAACAACAACAACAACAACATAGCCTTTTTGTCCCAAGCTAGTTGGGGTAGGCTAGGGATGAAAACCAAAGGAAACAAGTATAAAAGAAACACAATACTTGTTTCCTCTGGTAGCTTAGTGATTAATTTTTTAGTTCATCTACATATGTGGCATGTTGTATGCTACTCCCTTCATTCCAAATTATAAGATTGTTTTGTTTTTCTATATACATAACTTTTGTTATGCATTTAGACATACACTATGTCTAGATGCATAGCAAAAAACAATGCACTGTTCTTTCCTTGGCTATTGCTTTGCACATTCTCACTACAATTATTTCTGATCATTGTGTAGTATAAATTATTCGGATGTGTTCTCTGAGATGGACTTTGTGATGAATATTGTTTTTTTAGTATGCCATCAACATTTTCAACTTCAAGTCAACGTATATATTTTGGCCTCTCATATAAGCACCTATTTCATTGATACATAATTATCTTTTCTTTATATTTGTTTTAATGTAAATAATACCATCCACATCCATATCACTATGAAGGGCTATGTTTCATGCATTACTTTGGTTATACATCCTACCCATGCATGGCTATTCAATGTACAAATGGAGTAGGAAACTTTAGCATCTACTAAATTTGTGAAGTACTTCTATGTCTGTTTTTAAGTTTTCCTCATTATGTAGTTTCATCTCATCTTACTTTAGGGCGATGTTTGTTGACAAATTTTTGCTCTGGAAAACATTTCCTTTGTGCTGCCTGAGATGGATTCTTCACTACACTGTCTTTGAATGTCCACCAAATTCAACCACAGAAACTCTGATGCAAAGGACACCAAACTTTTTTGGTATATTGCAAAGTTTGGTTAGTATTTGGTCCAGGAAAGAGTTTATTCAGTCATATTCAGTGGAGCAACAAGCTTGTATCCTTTGAGCCACTGAAAATTATATTGCTTCATTTTTTTTATACAAGTATTATTTGGCATCATTTTCCTTAATAAATGCAGATATTACTGCAGCAATTGGATTATGTTTGGAAAAGCTAACAAAAACAGAACTAGAAACAACTAAAGATGTATTGAACTCTATTCTTCAAGGAGTAAGCTGTGAGTTCACCCCGGTACATTAGCTTAGCAGAATTTGATATGAATAACCATAATAACATCTTCTTGCTGAATTTGTTTTTGTCACTCTAGGCAGGTTAGAGAGCCCAATTGATTTGATACGGAAGATGGCTAGTGCTGTTGCATTGGCATTCTCTAAAGTTGTTGATCCGAAAAATCCTCTGTACCTTGATGACAACTGTTGTGAAAATGTTGATTGGGACTTTGGGGTTCTATCTCCAAAGGAGATTAAAGCCCCTTTAGATGCTGTAGAATCTAAAACTAAACCAAAAGCACTTGAGAATAAGAGAAGTGCAGGTGAGAAGAAGGCAAAAGCAATAAAACATGATATTCCAGATGTCAGAGCGAAAATCGTGGAGATCAATTCTATAGATCATGATCAAATTTCTGATACTGCTACGAATGGGCAGTTTGAGGAGGAAGAATGTGATGAGGAAGGTATGAACGTGGATGCATGCAGTGATTCATCCCTAGAGCCATATGATCTATCAGATGATGACACAGATTTGCAAAAAAAATTCAGCCACTTGAGTGATCTTGCAGCAGCACTAAGAAAGCCTGATGATCCGGATGGTGTAAGTTCCCATTTACTACTATCAATAATTTACAAAGAAAATATTACAAAATCCTGATCTTTTCTTTGCTGTCTCTTTTCTGTACCCAAGGTTGAAAATGCTCTTAATTATGCGGAAAAGCTCGTGAGGGCATCACCTGATGAACTACGCTACAACTCTGGCGACCTTGTTAGAGCACTGGTGCATGTTCGTTGTTCTGATGTGGCAATGGAAGGAGAGGAAGATTCTGCTGAAGAAAAGAGACAGAAGGCACTGGTTGCCTTGCTGGTAACCTGCCCATTTGAATCTCTAGATGTTCTGACAAAATTGCTATATTCATCTAGTGTGGATATTGGTCAGCGCATTTTGATTATTGATGCTATGACTGAGGCAGCACAGGAGCTTGCTGAAACCAAAACTGTGAAGACAGAACAGCGACGCGGTAACTTGATAACAGACACTTCTCCCTCTTGGCTGGTTCCGAGTAATGCAGGACCTCCTGGGGCAGGCCCTTGGAGAGAGGTCTCTGAACCAGGAACACTTTTAAGTTGGTCACACCGTTATGAAAGAGAAGTTCCATCTAAATCGGGTCAATTGAAATCAGGAAAATCTCGTAAATGGGGTCTTGGAAAAGCAAAAGACTTGCAGGTTGAGTGGTCTAAAAATAGATTTCCTTTGTATGCTGCTGCTTTTATGCTCCCTGTGATGCAAGGATACGATAAAAGGTCACATGGTGTTGACTTGCTTAATAGGGACTTTGTTGTCCTTGGTAAATTGATATACATGCTTGGTGTCTGTATGAAGTCTATGGCCATGCATCCAGAAGCTTCAGCTCTAGCTCCTGCTCTTCTTGACATGATAAAATCTAGGTATTCACCACCAGAAAAACTATCTACATGTTTAGAAACTTGTATGTCAACCTTGTTTTTCTAAATATTAACGCAAACTCTTTTTCTATAGAGATGTTTCACGACATGCTGAAGCGTATGTCAGAAGGTCTGCGTTGTTTGCAGCGTCTTGCATATTGATATCTTTGCATCCGTCATATGTGGCGTCATCTCTTATTGAAGGCAACCAGGACATTTCTACTGGATTAGAGTGGATACGCACATGGGCTCTTCAAGTTGCTGAAGCTGATCCTGATACAGAATGCACATCGGTAAGTACTGCAATCCTTACTGGGAAGTTATATATCACCTGTATCTATGTGTCTCATACAGTTCTGCTCCTTGGCATATAGTACCCCTTTTAGCCCCATAATCATGGTACACAGGTACAGCCACTACAACCAGCAAGCAAGTTAAGGGAAAATGTAACATTGAATTCGAATGATGTGGCTTTTGCCTTTAGTCTGGAACGAAAGTTTGCTTACCTGGTGAAATAATTTACTATATCACCGCATAATCTTACAGGATATCACCTTTTTTGTTATCAGTAAACTATAAACTTCACACTTTCTAGACATGATTGCCAATCATCCCATTTTGTTGTCCATCGAGCTACTGTTTTCAGTAATTCATGAGCTTGTGTTGTATAGAGAAACCTTGCTAGCAATCCTGCTAGCAATCCATGTTGGATCTACAAGCTTGTGCTGTGCTGTGTAGGGAAACCTCGCTAACAACCAATGCTGGATATACAATCTCTGTTTTGCTTATCGTGTTTTCTCTCATGCTTGACTCCTTTAGATGGCCATGACCTGCCTGCGGCTACATTCTGAGATGGCTCTCCAGACATCGCGCGCACTGGAATCTGCAGATCACTCCAAGACTAGCAGGGTCATACCTTCTAAGCTTGACAGCATTATCCTACCATTCGGAAACATGATGTGATAAAACTGTATAAGTTGTGGTGGGAGTGTCCTGCTGTTGTACATAACTTACGTAGCAAATTCTGGCTATTTAGTAGGTCTACTGTCAAGTTGTACCAGCTGTTTACGTGCTAGTCCTATGGCAGTCTGAAAGGCGAGGAAAGAGTGAGTCACTCTTTACATATTTGTTCTTCTCGATTTTTGATGGAGCAGTAAGACATTTCGCCATTTCGTGATGGAGCCAATAAAGAGAATTAATTAAGTACAAAGGTTTGCCGTTGTTCTATTTGATATTGCTGGTGGCTTCGACGAAATAGTGGAAGCATCGCTGCAATCTGCGCGCCGCCGTGCGGATTCGTGCAATGGCGGCGCCGCGGGCGCTCGCTCGCACGGGGAGCAGGGTGCCCGAGTCGCCCACGCGGAAAGCCACCCGCCAGTCGGCCGTGCGGAATCGCGGCAGTTCCGACGCGCGCGCGGCTATTTTTTGGCAACAGCTGCGGTTCGCGGTGCAAGTCGGATTCCGTCACCGATTCGATTTCCCATTTGGGACTCTACGCTGCTCGCCTCCTGCCTTTCTTTGTATAAACTTCCCTGCGTGCGCTCGCCGCCGGCCGACGCTACCACCAGCGCAGCGCACCGGGTTCCTAGCTCTCTCGGTTCGGAGTCGGAGATGGAGATCATGGATCACTTCACCTACGAGATCCTCAGTCAACCGCTGCCCCCGGCTACGATCCATTCTCCGGCAGCGGCGGCCAGGGCGCCGGCTACGACGCCGTGGACATGGAGCAGCTGGACGACTACTTCCGCGCCATCGGAGTCCTCCCTCCGCTTCCGCCCACCAATGCCCACGTGCAGCCGTCGGCCGCAGTTTCGTCCTACAACTTCGACGGTGCCGCCGCCCTGCCTACCTACAACAACGACTACGACGGCGACGACATCGGCGCCAGCCTCCGGGCCATGGAGACGGACGCCAGGCAGCGGCCGTCGCCGTGCAGCGGCACGGACGCCGTGGCGCGTGCCGCGCTGGTCCAGTGGATGCACGACTTCGCCCGGCACTTCGGCGTCGGTCAGGACGCGCTCCACCGCGCCGTCAGCTACGCCGACCGTTTCCTCTCGACGAGAACATTCGCCGTCACGGGCGCCGACGCCGACGTCTACGTGGACGTCGACTACCAGCTCCGTCTCCTGGGCTCGGCGGCGGTCTACGCGGCGTCCAAGTACGAGGAAACCAGGGACGCCGCGCCGAGGACGATGAACGCGAGGGACATCGCCACCTGCTGCGGGTTCGCGGCGAGCCGGGAGGTGGTGGACGCGGAGCGCGCCCTGCTCGCGGCGCTCGGGTACAGGCTCGGCGGGCCCACGGCGCGCACGTTCGTGGAGCACTTCACGAGGCGGGCGGCGGCACGACGTCGACCAGGAGGTGCAGCGCAGGGCGCACGACATCGCCGACTCGTCGCTGTTCGACCACCGCTGCTGCCTGGAGCTCCTGCCGTCCGCCGTGGCGGCAGCCGCCGTGTCCTGCTCGCGAGGATGTGCCTGGAACCGGCGCACGGCCGCGAGCAGCTGCGGCGGTGGAGCAGGGAGCTCGAGGGGCTGACCGGGTACATGGCCATGGACGTGTACGAAGGACTGGACTGCATGTACCACATGTTGCCTGAGGATCCTGGCTTCGACATCTCTCCACTGCTCTTCGCGGATCCGATTCATAGAGCTGCCGCCTGCAGAAGTAGCCGGCATTATCTCCAACGTCCATAAGCGCGCGCTGGCTTTAATTTAGTGGCAGTTTTGTGCGTTGAAACCCAGCTTTGTATGCAAGTGAGCATGCATGTAAAGATTCTGCTTGTAATGTGGGGTGTAAGCTTATTGGGTAGGCTGATGTTAGAGATGATATAAGTGCCCTCAAATGGTGAAATATAGATGAAAATATTCCACTTGCAAATAAATCCTATCTTTCAATTACGAGTAATAGTCACGGTGCAGATATTTACAACCTAGACATCAAGAGCAGATTGCCTTCGTGGCTAATCGCAACTCAAGCAACATCAACGAAACAGGGGCATGCAGCGTGCTGTTGTTGAGCATCTAGCAGCCTCAATCGGCAGACAGCTGCAACGACGAGAAGGCTGACACAATTTAATCTAGGAAGTGTATGCAGTTATGAATCACAGGCTCACAGCTGAAAGAGAGCAAGTTGGCACCACAAAAAGTCACAGCTGAAAGAGATGCAAGTTGGCACCATGAAACACAGGTAGAACATGAACATGATAAGTGACGAACAAAACCATGGTTCAGCAGCTGAAAACAGCACACCGCGAGACATTCCCCACTAATGTCTTCAGAATGGGACAAATATCTCATGACAAGAAAGCATGTAAGTTTTGCCTAGAACCAGCATAACATGCTACTGTCATTCCCCACCACTAATGTCTTCAAATGGGACAAACATCTCATGACAAGAAAGCATGTAAGTGTTGCTTGGAACCAGCATAACGTGCTACTGGCTTCATTAACCCATGCAGTACGGAACAAAGAGTTTTAGTGAAGATGGCATGGCACTAGTAACCCAGAAACCAAACAGGTGAGCTCATCTGCGTCACTGTTATCTTCTCTCACTGGTCAACAACCTGAATCATAAAGAAGAAATAATTGTTAGCACAATTCCAGCTGCCCAGGAATCAAGCAGATTGGATTTTGATAATAAAACAACAAGTGTAATTGGTAAATAAGCCAAACTGGCTTGCAAGCAGAAAATGGATCCCAGGTATATGTGATGCTTAAAGTGCACAAGTGCCAAACAACATTCACAGTATACTATCATATTTCTCAGGTTTTTCTACTAACTCATTTCATCAGCACAAAGTCATGCAAAGATAAGAGGATAAAACCATCCAAGTAAAAAAATTGGTAAAATAGTCAAATCCCAGCACTATTGTCTTAATCAATTGCAAAGATAAGTGAATGAACCGTAACTCTTATTAAAACTGAAGGAGCAATCAATCATAGCTTACGAATCATCAAATTGGTATATAGTTTGTCTAGTTTTGTGTAAACTGTAAAGACCTTCGCTTTCTAAGTTCCAGCTCAAAATGGGCATTACTGAATTAACTTTCTGAAAGAAGATCCGAAAGAAGGCAAACAAAAACAATGTATGGTACAAAATGGAAGGATTCACAATTATTTGTGGCTGCCTATTATCAGACACTACGGTGGCAATATATCATTCATTATAATTAATGAAAGCAATTATTAAATGCTAGGTGACAATGCCTAACATATCAACACATAATTCTGATGTGTAATGAAAGGTACAAAAGTACCGTTTCAAACTGTAGAACTCCTGAAAATACACAAGTACTACTATCTAGCAGATTTTAGACACATGAAATGCATACATATCACACAAGAGTTGAAACTAAGCTACCAATATATAAAGTTGGCAACACTGAATCAGGTCTAAAGATAGATATCTATTTTAGCAACTCTAAAGAATATAAAGTTTGGTTGCTTGTGTTTATTAAATTGGAATAAGCAAAGAAGCTCAGATGTAGATTGAAACTAAACCTAGACCTCATCAAACTAAAAAAAATCCCAAGCCACTATTTAAGCAACAGAGCAAACAAACTAAAAACAAAACAGCAACTTGGATTCAAGCAACAATCAAATTTATGTACCCAGTAGATCATAACCATAAGAAACAAGGGGATATGCTAGTGTCTTTCATTCCAGTCCAACCAGCTTACAAACTACTGTGCATGCATCAAATCATCAGGACACAAACACATAAAAAATTGATCTCTATTTGATCAAGCAACTTTGCATAAACAAGTGACGTGAACTTGGAAGCCAAGCAATGTCCAGCAAAAAATCAACGAGGAACACAGGCATCGAGAACAAGGAGCTGGCATAGATGGGCCCATGCTACTTGCTGTGGAGTTCTACAGAATGTGAAGTTTAAATTACAGTATTCCTTTGTGTTAACACTCAGATCTAGTATCTAGACACACAAGGTATACAAGCCCGTAAAAGGATCAATTACACAAGTGCAAGTTAGGACAGAGCCTGAAGTAGACGAAAACTTATAATTTGTGAAGTTAACAACTGAGAAATGAAATAATCAAAGCAGTTCCTCAAATTCACACATAACAAAAATTATTACCAACCATTCAAAAGGAAGTCAATATGGAGTGTTGGATAATACTGCGATGCCCAACACAAACTTCAAATTTGGTACCTAAGTATATACAACTTTTTATGAAATTAGTTTGTACCAAATACTTTATAAGTATATACCACATCCTACAAACGGACAGAACACAATTCACCAAACTGATTACCATCAAGCTTTCTACAACTATGTGGTAATTTCCATGTTCTGAATTTTTGCGAGTAAGTGAGAGTAATAACTGTATAACAAATCCAAAAGGAAAAGGGTACGCTTCCTCTACTTCTGCAAGATGCTATGACAAAATATGCATGCATCAGAGCATACAGATAATCATAAAGAAAAGTAAAAACTGAGCCTCTCATCAAGCAAAACTTCTCATAAATAAAGATATGCATGCATCAGAGCATAAAGATAATCATAAAGAAAGATAAAAACTGAGCCTTTCATCAAGCAAAACTTCTTATAAATAAAGATAATGGAGCATTTCATCAAGCAAAACTTCATATTAATTAACAAAGCTATGGAATTTACCAGAAATTCAGTTTCTTGGAGCGAGGAACTCAGGCGGCCAGGCCACAGTGTAGGCATAGATAGGGTCTCCGTGCTCCTTGCCATCTGTCATCGCCAAGCGCTCCAGTTTGCCGGTTTCCATATGAAACGCGTAGCGCCCATATCCCCATGTACAGATGAACACCTTCCCGGTGCGAGCGTAGTCCAGGTCGCTGAGCCAGGTGCAAAGCATCCGCATCTTGCTGTCCTTGGGTAGCCCAGGCACAGTATGGAGCACTTTGGTCATGGAAATCTCCCTCTCCAGCATCCACCCCCTGTCACTCCTCCTGGTCTCCACGCACCCAAATCTGCAGATTCTCTTCATGCACGATCGCTGCCATGCACAGACGGCCGTCCTCCGGCCTCTCTCCGATGCGGTACTTGTTGAAGCGATCCCCCAGGACGGCAGGCACGGGCATGAAGGAGAATTCCAGCGTGCGAGGATCCAGCTGGAGCAAGCGGCTGGAGTTGCAGATGTGCCAGTAGATGTTGCCAGCGGCGTGGACGCAGCGGGCCTCGAACCACCACGGGTCGAAGTCCACGACGACCCCTGCCGCCCTCGGCAACGCGCGCCAGGTGCAGTCGCCTTGGCGGACGGACGCGACCCAGGCGCGCGGGAGGTCGCCGTCGATGGTGAGGCAGACGAGGTCGAAGGTGAGCCTGCTGGGGTGCGCGCGCGCGAGGACGGCGACGCCGATGACGCTCCTGTCGCGGCGCCAGCGATCGTCAGGCAGCAGCGCGCCCGCACCGTCGCGCGGCGGCGGCGGGAGCAGGACGCGGCGGCGCGACGCCGGGTCGACGACGAGGACGCGGGGCAGGAGCGACTTGGGGCGATGGCGTTGGAGGAGGAGGACGAGACCCTGGTGGACGTCCTGGATGTTGAGGCTCCTGGCAGCGCCCTTGGTGAGGTCGAGGGAGAGGCGCGGGAAGGAGGAGGCGTCGTCGTCGTGGTGGAGCGGGAGGAAGACGGCAGGGTGGTGGGTCTTGTCCGTCGTCGGCTTCGGGGGCGGCTCGGCGGGGTTCCTCGGGTGGAAGAAGTAGCCGAGCAGCGGCGGCGGCACGCGTGGGGAGCACCTGGACGGCGGCGCGGAGCCAGCCGTGGCAGGCGAGCGCCGCGCGGAGGAGGTCGGCGGGGGTGAGGCGGACGAGGATGCCCTGGAGGACGATGTCCGTGAGGTCGGCGACCGTCGTCATCGTCGTCTCTACCACCGGCGCCGGGGAGCGAGGGAGAGCGGCAGCGGAGGACGCTAGGGTTTGGTCCGTACGGCCGCGGCACTTGCGGCCTCGGCACTTGCTTTGGGGC
Organism: Hyparrhenia diplandra; assembly: GCA_015847255.1. Lineage (NCBI taxonomy): Eukaryota > Viridiplantae > Streptophyta > Magnoliopsida > Poales > Poaceae > Hyparrhenia > Hyparrhenia diplandra. The sequence goes on along the minus strand of JADLZK010010687.1, from coordinate 21,720 downwards.
GCCATGAGTGAAGTTGATGGGAGACTGGGAGACACAAGTAAGCGCAGCAGTGGACTGGACTGACCGACAGCTGGAGGTCACTCACACCGGCTGACCGGCCAGCCCGCTCCCATCCCATGCCGATGCCGCTTGTACAAAGGACAGACGAATTCTTTCGTTTCAGGGATCCAGAAGGCTTTTTGAATTTTGAAGAGCCGAGAAGGCTTTCTCCCAGCGCCAATTTGACAGAGCTAAACTCTGATTTCCTATTGATTCTTTTGGATAAACTTTGAGCGTATAGTAATGCTGTATGCGTAGTTAATTAGGAAAAACTATTTTGTTCGCTCCTCACACCTTTGGCCATTTTCGAAATAATCACTTTACAAAATCAGCAAAGAACTAAGATATATGCTGAATTATTTGGTTTTGTAAAGATCACTTCCTCGGTGGTCCAAGAAAAAAAAATGCAACTTTAGGGTCATGTTGGTTGATTGCAGGCTCGGGGGTTGGTCTACTAGAGTTTTGTTTTTTTTCTTGCTTGCTTGATGCTTAGTACAAACAACTTTCTTTTAAAAGAACCATAGTACGCGACTGTTTATGATGCTTCTTCCCGCCCACGTTTAAAGCAGTGCCATACACGATATTCTGCAATTGTGGTACAAGGTAGAACCACAGACTTCTTTTTTTATTGATACGGACATAGCGCACACACTCTCTCTATTCGTACAATTTAGCAGAACAACGATGATACGATGACTAGCGATGCCGGTATCTTTATGAGTAGCTAAAAATCCGTTTTTGAGTACTTAGATTCAGATACGGTTGGGTACTAAATTTTTGGATTCAGATACTTATCGTTTTGACCCTTTCAGGGCAGACGTATATCGGGAAATGTTGGTATTGTTTTCATTCCTACACAGCACCTTTGATATTTACAATGGAAATTTTTGTTCATATATCTATATATGAAATATACGGCTATACATTGGGTAGCCAATGACAATGTACAACTAAAACCCACATGCCGTAGATTATTGAGTATATTAGGCTGATGCTATATAAGTTAACGAGTGTTTGCTACTATATTTAAAATTTTCATTAATTTATATTTTTTATTATTCCACAGTACAGTTTACCGTTCCAATTCTATGGTTTGGATGACGAGCAAGAATTTTTTTTTTTGATAAATTCGGCCCGTGGGCTACAGCCGCCGGATGCCGGTTTTAATTGGGCCCGTTCATTGATTGAGAGTCGGTTGATGAAGAAGAAACGAGTCCAGGCTTCCAGCAAACCCCAGCCCGAGCACCCGAGACTCGATTCGACTCCGTGCGACCGAAGCGAGAGCCAGCGGAACCGAACGGAAGCGAGACTCTCCCGGCGGCGAGCGAGATGGACGGCGGCGCCGGCGAGGAGGGGAAGCAGGAGCGGCACCTGGTGCTGGCCCACAAGCTCTTCCTTCTATCCCACCCCGCCGTCGACGACCTCTCCAAGGTCGCCCTCCGCGCCGAAGTCCTCGACACCGTCAAATCCGATGGTACCGCGCCGCCGCTCCTCTCCCCTGCCCTTCTTCTTCCTCCGATGCGCGGCTCCTGATGTGATTCGGGTCTTGTGGAATCTCCAGATATGGCGACGCTGTTTGAGTCGCTGGTCGACGCGGGTGTGCTGGAGGCGGACGCCGCGCTGCTGGCCGAGATGCGTGGGAGGATCGACGAGGAGATCCGCAAGCTCGATGAGAAGTGAGTGACTACTTCTTCTGCTGCTGCTGCTGCTCGGAATTCATCTGTTACCGTATTTGTGAATGCTTTTGTGGTAATGATAACTCAGGTCGTGCCATGACCTTTTACTTGAAACGAGCCTACCTTAACCTTAGTTTGGGCGCTAGACATGGTTCGTATAACTTGCAATGTGCTGCAATGGACTGATGCGTTATGGGTTTATGATTTAGCACTTATTTGCGGTGAGAATAAGTTTCTTCCTCTTCAATATGCTAGTGGGAAAAACAGTCCCCCAATTTTTTAGGGTTGTGCCTGATTGCGATCAATACCTATGTCCACACTAAGATCTAGTTGATTTCTTTGAGTTGGTTTGCATTCCAGTGTATGTTGTCATCCTCCCTGCGCCTATTTTTGCTTCTTGGGTTTCTGTTACGTGGTCTAGCTAGGGTTAAGGAAGGTCGTTAGGGGTTCTAAGGACTACACTACAGTTTGGAGTTCATGGTTTTGATGTTTGATTGAACTGATATCTGATGAGTCTATGCAATAAAATTCAGTCAAGTATAGTTCAGTGTAAATGAAGTTAGCTTTGACAATCTGAGTGTGAATGAACATGAAGTTAAGATAACAAAATACACTAGAAATTGCAACAGAACCCCTGAATTTTCAGCCTTGCAAATATATTTGTCTTTCACTGTGTATATAATGATGTGATTTACATGTGAGTTTGGAAGTATGTATTTTGTTCTTCCAAAACTGAACTCCTTTTTGTGAAGAATTGCTGATGCCGAGGAGAACTTGGGTGAGAGCGAAGTCCGTGAAGCACATCTTGCCAAATCCTTGTACTTTATAAGGGTCGGTGAGAAGGTAGGACTTGCCATGCTTCTACAATTTTATCTGTGGCCTTATTCACAAAAAAATGTGTCTTGTGGACTGCGGTTTACACATTGTTGAACCATTATTTCAGGAAAAGGCCCTGGAACAGCTTAAAGTCACTGAAGGGAAAACTGTAGCTGTTGGCCAAAAGATGGATCTTGTGTTTCACACTTTGCAGATTGGATTTTTCTACATGGATTTTGATCTGATCTCAAAATCCATTGATAAGGCAAAGAAGTAAGCTCTATCTGTTTGTAGTTCCAATCTGGCATTTGGCACACAGAGTTAGTGATGATATTTTACCATGTTTTTTACTGGCTGTAGCTTGTTTGAGGAAGGAGGCGATTGGGAGAGGAAGAACAGGTTGAAAGTATATGAAGGCTTGTACTGCATGGCAACCAGAAACTTCAAGAAAGCTGCCAGCTTATTTTTAGACTCTATTTCGACTTTCACAACTTATGAGTTATTCCCGTATGATACATTCATCTTCTATACAGTCCTCACAAGTATCATCACCTTGGATCGTGTATCTCTGAAACAAAAGGTATTTAAACTGTCGACTCTGCTATGTTTCCTTATCATCATATCCTTGTTTCCTCGATAACAAGAAATTTTGTAGGTGGTAGATGCACCAGAAATCCTGGCTGTGATTGGCAAAGTACCTCACCTATCTGAGTTTCTCAACTCCCTGTACAACTGCCAGTACAAGTCATTTTTGCTGCATTTTGTAAGTTCAGATATTTAAATAACTTGTCCATACTCCTGCAATATTATAAGATTACTGTTGGAGTGTTGGTATATTTTGTAACTCGTATTGATAGTCTATAATTATTTCCAGCTGGTTTGACGGAGCAAATCAAGTTAGACCGTTATCTTCAGCCTCATTTCCGCTACTACATGAGGGAAGTGCGCACCGTTGTCTACTCACAATTCTTGAGTCATACAAGAGTGTGACAATGGAAGCAATGGCCACTGCATTCGTGTGTAACTGTTGATTTCATTGACGAGTACGTGATTCTGTCGTTGCAATTCCCATGAACGATAATTTGGTTTTCTCATACTGTGTTGTGTTCATAAAAGTTTTCCTTTCACTTGTTGTAGGGAACTTTCACGGTTCATTGCAGCTGGGAAGCTTCACTGCAAGATTGATAAGGTTGCTGGTGTTCTGGAGACAAACCGACCTGATGAGAGGAATGCTTTCTACCAGGCGACCATCAAGCAAGGGGACTTCTTGCTGAACCGCATACAGAAGCTTTCACGGGTCATTGACCTGTAAGGACTGATGTTTGTGTTGGAGCTCTTCCTGCTCTTGCAAATGTTTCCCACCCTATAAAGGTTGCTCGACTTAATTCATCGCAGCTTCCATAAGACACGAGCATTGCTCTCCTTGAGTGGGGTACATGTATCCAAAGAGTTTATAGGATGAGAAAAGCGCAGATCAATTTCATGGACGTTTCATTTATTGTAAACGCTGTCCTGTCTTCAAGTTATTACTTCCTTAAGTTACTGGCTTGACAGTCTGATGCCCTTTTAACCTTCATAATGTGCTGCAGCACGTAAACAGATTTTGGTCACACTCCTTTTGATTTTCAACCAAAATCTGTTTACGCGCTGCAGATCAATTTCAGCATGAGCCAATAGTTGTTGATGAATATGTCGACAGATGTATCGAGTCACCCTCCTTTTGATTTTCGACTGCACTTGCTGAAATTTGTTATTCAAATTTGACTACTACTCAAATTAAACCCTACATATGAAATTATTCAAATAGCGAGATACATACAATAGACAGCGAGATACATATGCTCTGATCACTATCCAAGATTCTAGCTTTTGTCTACTTCGCTGCAGAAACAACTAAATTAGTGTGTAATAATAGACAGCATCCACAGCTACCACATGGTTGTGCACGTTCCCTGGCGCTACCGTCCACACAGCACCGTCTATGAAAGGAGGCAGAAGACGGCATGGCGAGCACTCATCAGCCCATGCTAAGAGAGTCCCAGACCTATCACTGCCGGCCGGGTAGCTAACCTTCGTTCTTCTCCCATGGAGCCAGCGAAGGTCGCAGCTTTCCTTGCCGTCGCTGTCGTCGTCTGCGCTGTTGCCACCGCGGCTGATTACTCTAGCGGCGCCGGCGCGCCCGCCCCAGAAAGCTGCCAGACGCAAATCACGTACTTCACCAACTGCCTTGCCCGTTCTGAGATCCGCGGGCAGTGCTGTAGCGTGGTCGAGAGCCGCAAGTGCCTCTGCCAGCTGAAGCGGGAGGTGGCGTTGCCCTGTCGTCTTCATCGCCACCACGAACGCAAATGCTCCAAGGAAGAGCAGGCTCCACCGTCGGTGAAGCTGGACGAGCTGCAGCGCCTGCCATGCTTCAAGACACTCAAGTGCTAGCAACCGTCGCCAGTTTGTATTTTTGTTTTTATGTTCACTTGTTATTACTGTTCTATCCATTCGGCTTGCTATGGATGTAATCTAGCTGAGCTTTGTTCGTTGAGACAATTCCTTTTGTATCCCTAAAGAGATGGTTGACTTCTATGTGCCAGTGAAAATTTATTTGCTTTGACTCTTATACATCAACATTTGGAAGAGGTTGCATGTATACGAATGAGCATGGGCAGATGCATGTGCGGACCTTACCCATCTGAAGTATATATGAGGGGCTCTCTGGTTTATTGCCTCAAAACCTTGCTATCTATACTGTTTTCAGTGGGAAAACAGCAGATCCTGTGTCCTTAAGCTTTCTGAAACAATTCCTTGCACAATTGGATGTTGCTGCCATGGATTCCACCCCAAATGCATCAAAAGAAAGTGGCTTCCTATGCTAATATATGGTTCTTCCACAAGTATGGCTTGCCCTTCGATCTGTCTATATTTCTGTGTGGCATTCGGACTTCCTGATTTCTTTGGTTCATGCCTTCCTCTTAGGCTTGCTGGATGTTTGAGGATGCAGAAGGTTGCCGACAAGGGCCACATTCTCTTGCTGAACTTTCATATTGGCATCACAATAGCTATATCCAAGATCTTTCAATGGTTTGAAAATTCTAGATTACACTTACTTTGTGTAAAAAAAAATGGTGTGTGCACAATTGCACATGTGCCTTGTTGAATCTTGATTGCTTCTATTCTATGTAGTGCAGTACTTCCTTTGTGTGTGAGACGCTTCTCTGTGAATTGATCATAGTATTTGTAACTGCCAGAGAATACTAGATTGTTAGATATGCTAACATGTAATGGTTAGAGGAGTTTCCCTCTCTTCTGCGTGAATTTTTTTTTCGAAATTTGGTTCATTCATTGCCTTGAGCATCTTGGCACTTTATTTAAGATTAGCATATCACAGCGGAATATTTGATATGAATAATTCTATGCTCACGAAGCCTGTCAAGAAAAGAAAGGGCAGTAACATTTCCAGTGGGTCCAGTCAGAGTGTAAAACAGATGATTTCTTGTCCATCATCAGATGGTTGTGCTAGAGCCTCCATTAGTGGACGGGGGTGGCAGAATTGGGCGCAGAATGCTACTCCATCAGAACGGGCTCCTATTGTTTCTGCCTCAAACAATAACAGTTGGAAAAAAATTCTCAAGCCAAGGTTTCATCTGCAAGAACAAATCGTGTTAAAAATCCGGAGTCTGTTAGCAGCCTCTGAGCGTGCTGACCTGGTGAGAACTACCCAAATGAAGGTAAGCAGAACTTAAATATTTGTTATTTTATATCTCACAAACGAAGTCGAGTTTGGACAAAATATTTTACAAGATTGTGTATCATCGTATCATTTACATGTGTAATTTTTTGGTGAATTTAGACGACTTTTTTTGCCGTGGTTTTCCACGGGTTTTCACGAAGGTTGTGGTTTCCACTAATATGTTGCCATGTTACTTAGATAATCATTGTTTGTAATCTGATCATGTTTTGTGAGATGGAATATACTAGTAAGCTAGGTCTTGATGAGCCATTCCTTTTTTTTTTTCTATCGCTGCAAATGTAAGTACACCATTAATAAACACTGACAAATCATGTGGCACGAGCTCTTTCTCTTACTTAATTAAAGGGCAGGGCTCCTGCCATTAAAAAATGGCACGAGCTCTCACGGCGTGCTAATCACGTGTGATCCTTCCCCATGCATGCCCACAATAGACTTGCCGTAGCTTCCCGCTCCACTGACATCGTCGAGACCGGCCTGATCCAGCACATTATAATTCCAAGTGTTGGGAGAGATGCCTGCTTATTGTTTTCTTATCCTTTGATGAACAGTTACAATTAGTTCTATTTATTTCTGTTTATTGTTCTGACCGTTAGTTGCTCTAGAGTTTTGACTACTCTTGCCAGCTCAATAAGATATGGGCGCCCCAGCTTGTACAATGGACCGACTATTTAATTGTCTACTAACTATTTAATGCATATATATAACCATGATCAAGCATATGGACAAGAATTGTATATACCATTTTGTTGCTTCGTTATATAAAATGATCGCATATGAATGAGATGAATACAATTACGATATTTATTTAGAATCATTATATAAAATAGGATAGGATAGGATATGTATATATATATATATATAGTAATATAATATATTATGTTGTGCTTTTTTATATATATGTTAATTATAATATTTTTAGAACATTTGTTAGAATCATATTTTGTATATACAAATAATCTTTAGCTCCGTCCCCTCAAGAAAAAAAAATCAAATAAAACTCCCAACGGTAATTGGAATAAACGAGTAGTGCTCCTGTACTCTGTACGTCCAACAATAGCAGGCGACGGATGCGATCGGGCGAAGTCCACCTCAACGAAAGATGATACTCCTTCCGTCCAGAAAAAAAAAAAATTCTAACTGGAGTATATCGCAAGTTTGGCATGAGGGAAGTGCGGACCGTTGTCCACTCACAATTCTAGGAGTCATAAAAGAGTGTAATAATGGAAGCGATGGCCACTGCAGTCGCAAGCGGGCTCTTGCCTGGTTCGAATTATGGCCAGGGTTTGACCCTTTTATATTTTTTATGGCCACTGCATTCGGTGCAACGGTTGATTTCATTGACGAGTACGTGATTCTGTTGTTGCATACTTTTTTTGAAGGTTTGAAAGTCTGATGTCCTTTTGACCTACATAACGTGTTGCTAACAGGTAAACAGAGTTTGGTTGAATAGGATGCAATTCATATCCGCACCGGCACCGTACAACCACACTCACTTTCAAACTTAAATCAAATCAATAAATATATGCTGTACTCCCTATTTTTTTTTGAGACCACGCCGTTGCGCGTATTTCATTAAGCAGAAGAAAGTACAAACAAGTTTTTTTGGAGCGGTAACCATAGGTTACCCGCACAAAGCCTAAATCTACTGGATACTGGATAAGCGATTACATGTTAACAGATTTTGCAACTAAGAGTACGACAGGGCCTATAGACCAGCCGTAGTGAGCAGCTCTGCCAGACACGCGTTGCCTGCCGCACACCACACCGCAGCCTCCTCTTTTATAGCCAAAGCCAGCTGCGTGGGCGGGGACGACCTGTCATCGAAAGTCCTGGCGTTCCCCTCTTTCAAAAGGAGCCAACCGACCAGGAAGAATAGCGAGTCCAACCCTCGCCGCAACAACATGGGAATCCTCTTTCTCATGCGCAGCCACCAGCACATAAACTCATCCTCCCCCACCGTGATGACGCTATGTAGGTGCAATCTATATAGCACAAGGTGCCATACTTCCTTGGAGTAAACACACCCTAGGAAGATGTGGTGTATCGTCTCGGCATCTTGGTCGCAGAAAACGCATCGGTAGGAATCTTGAAGGCCATGGTGATGGTGTCGAGCTGCCGTCCAGCACCTGTCATGCATTGCCAACCAAAAGATGAAACGCACCCGGGGGGAGCCGCCACCTTCCGAGTTGTTTTGGCGCCGAGCACCGCCAATGAACATAGCTCCATATGCCGATGCGTGAATCTCCGGCCGTGAATCTCCGGAAAGTGTCCGGTTGATCGGGCAATTTGGACTCGATCAAGGGCATCACACGGGACCCCGAACTAATCCAGGAGGGTGGTAGAGGCCGTTGCTCGGATGTGTGAAATCCAGGTGTCCTCGAACAGCGCCTGGGCAACGGTGAAACCCCAACGCCGCGGCGAGACAGCCTCGAAGATGGCCGGAGCGATAGACCGAATGGAGCCCCCCCTCCAGCCAAGCATTAGTCCAGAAGAAGGTCGACTCACCATTGCCTAGATTGATTTCAGTGGCCGCTTGGAAGAGAGCCAGGACGTCCCACTCAGTGGACGCCGGACGTCTCCCAGCTCTTCGGTCGCGCCAGACCCAACGAGTGCGGAGGGCAATGCCGGTTCATCGCAAATCCGAAATCCCAAGCCCGCCAAGTGTAAGGTCCTAGATGGTTAGAGGGGGGTGAATAGCCTATAAAAATTTTTCTACAAACTCAACTAAACAAACCGATTAGTATAAAACACGGCGTAAACGGTTTGCACTAGCTCTAGTGGTCTTGCAAGCCTTCTAGTGACAAGACTAAATATATCTATGATCTCTAATCCACACAAAGTCTATGTCACTACTCTAGCTAATGAGCAATCCTAATATGGTCCTTATGCTAGCAAGAACAACTACACAAAGCAAGTGCTAGCTCTCTACTTAAGGTAAACTAGGAAAGTAATGCAAGAGTGAGAAGCTTGTTATACCGACGTGTAGAGGATGTCAACCAATCACCGGGAAGAAGAAAAGCTATCAATCACATGAAGGTGATGATCCACACACCGAGACAATGAACAAGTCGATTTGTTCACCCCGAGTTCACTTGTACACCGACAAGCTAGTCTCCCAGTTGTGCCGACCAACACAAGGATGGTGTTTGAGCTAGGCGGTGCCCTTGCTAGCCTCAACACACCACTCAACAAGTGTGGTACCCAAGACACGAGCAATGTATTCCTTGCACTTTGTCTTCCCGACGAGGAGTGCGTGATCCTCTCACAATTTCGCCCGGAGGTGGCCAAGAAATAATCTCCTCTTCTTGCCAACAACTCCACCAAATCACCAAGCCGGCTAGGAGCGGTGTCTCCAAGAGAAACAGGAAACTCACCGGCTCACAACGATCCCCAAGTGCCTCTAGATGCAAGAAATCGATGCAATGCACTAGGATCAACTCTTCTCTCAAGAATGAAGCTCAAATCAAGAATGAGAGAGGAGGGAGGCTTGCTTGCTTGCTCAAAGGTGTTAGGAATGATTCAAATGTCCAAGAGGGAGAGTAAGAGGCAGCCAAGGGGGTATAAATACCCTCACCACCTAAATGTGGCCGTTGGGGAGAAAACCACGTTTTACGACCGGCCGGGGCGCACCGGACTCACCAAGTCCGTCGGTGGGTCCGGGTCACAACCGACAAGCCCCAAACCGACCACCGACCGAGCCCGCGAGGCGTCCGTCGCCCGATCCGGTCCAGCCCGGTCGCGACCGGATGCTTCCCGGTGCGTCCGTCAACCGTCGAAAGCACCGAAGCCGAAACAAGCTTATCGGAATTCTCGACCGGACTCACCGACCGGTGCGTCCCGGTCGGATCCAGCCGACTTCGGTCACCGCGTCCCGGTCAAGCCCGAAAGCGGCGAAAATCCGTCGTTTCGCCGTCGCTCCTTCCGGGTTGCTCCAAACCGACTTCCGTCACTTGTTTCTTGTTGCCGACACGTCGAAGAACACTTCGACACCATGTGTTAGCATTTTCAAAACCATTTTCACCAAGGATGGAGTTAGCTCTTTAGGTTAGAATGCATGCATATGAATTTTGAACCTAAAGGCACATGAGGACCGATATGTACGATAAGTTTCCCCTCTTTATAGTACGGCTTATCGATCCTATAACCACCCACACCCTCTATGGTGTCTTGGGTGTGAAATCAAAAGCCCTATGGTTATACCTTTGCCTTGGGGACAATTGATCTCCGAAACTCCACCGAGTTGCATGCTTATCATCTTTTGGATCACCTCGATCCCTCATCCATGATCACCACACACCAACTCCGGCACGACCAATCTCCAATCTAGTCAAACACTTAGCATCGAGAGATTAGTCCTTAGGTGTCACTAATTAGCCAAAACCAAACAAGAGATCTTCACCAAGGCATTTAGGTCGTGACACAACCGGCCATGCTACTTTACATTTTTCGCCTGCCACCTCAACATTGTCAGCCCAGATGAAGGCACGACGAAGCTTGTTAATGGCCCCCAACGCCCACGACGAGAGGCACAACGTGATCGCTGTATGGATCGGGATGGACGAGGGGCCTTCGCCAAGGCCGTCCGTCCAGCCGCATTCAGGAGATTGCCCTTCCAGCCTGTGATGCGGGAGGCCACCATATCGATCAAATATTGCTCCTTAGAGCGCCTCAGCTTCTTGACGGAAAGCGGGATGCCGAGGTACCGACATGGGAAGTGTTGCCCAGGCCAGAATCCGTTGGATGCAACCAAGGTGGTCCTCACCACAGTGCATCGACGTAGGCACACTCTTGTCGAGATTGGAGAAGAGGCCCGACGCGAGGCCAAAAGTGGACATGATTGCCATTACAGTGAGCAGACTGGTGTCATCTGGCCTTACAAAAATGACCGCGTCGTCAACATACAAGCTGAGCCTGTGGCTCAGTGGTACAGGCAAGGGGGTAAGGAGCCCTTGCTGTTCAGCCCAACGTAGTAGGTGGTTGAGGACCTCCATGGCGACCACGAACAACAAAGGGGAGAGCGGGTCTCCCTGCCGTAGGCCACGAGCGTGGCAAATGGGTCTGCCTGGTCTGCCATTCAACAAAATCCGAGTGCTGGCAGAGGAAAGAATAGCCGAGATCCAATTTCTCCAACTCATCCGAAAACCCATATGTTGGAGAAGAGGAGAAACCGTCGAGCCACCGCGTGTCAAATGCTTTTGCAATATCGATCTTCAAGAGAATGCATGGCTGCTTGGTGGCAAAGATTGCTCTGGAGGAAATTTGCACCTCTATGAAATTATCATGAATGCTGCGGCCTTTGATGAATGCAGCTTGATTGTTGAGCACTAGACGATCCAAGACCTTCGCCAACCGATTGGCAAGACATTTGGTAATCAGCTTGCCAAAACTATGGATTAAGCTGATGGGTCGTTAGTCCCGTATCTCCACCGGATGATCTACCTTCTTGAGCAAGATCATGAAGAGGTGATAGAAGCTCCTGAAATCCTGTGACCAGAATGCGTTGAACGTGTTCATCACATCAGGCTTGATAATGGGCCACACCGTCTTGTAAAAAGGCCCGTGAAGCCATCAGGTCCCGGCGCCCGCTCGCTACGAATTAAGGGCTTTGATCACCTCCCACACTTCCTCATCGGTAAGCAGATCCTCCATCCCCTCAGGCTCAAAAAACGGCAGCCCAAGAGCATGCAGATCAAGGCCTCTAGGCTTTAAATTATATATGTTGTTTTGGGCTCTTGGCTTCTATATTATAGACATAAAAAAAAAAAACTCTTATAATTTAGGAATTTAGGGTAGATGGAGTAACCTTCATTCCTTCACCGAATTTTGTGAAAAATAGTGAGAAGACATAACATGTTAGTTGCAAGGAAGTTGGACACGTGGTTGTTCATGGTTTATGCAACTGATAAGACGACCGATGTTGATTTATTGTGATAAAAAGATATTGTATACCATAGCTGATAAACCAGACACTATATACAATAGCTGATAAACCACGTTGATAAGTTCAAGCAAACATAACCGTGCGTCCGGTGCTATACAATGTGTTGAGTGGCTTAATCGTTTCTCCATCACTAAAAGATGTATTAGACTGGGATCGACTACATAAAGGAAGAAGATAAGGTTTAAACAAGTGACATTATGTTAGTGAAGCAGTCTTAGCGTACTTTGGTCGGGTTTTTTTTTTGCGATAAGGAATAATTGTATTTATACTAAAGCAAGTTACATCCTCTCACTACAATTGAACCAAACTACTCCACCTCATTAATGGGAGACAAGAAATCTTAAAAAAACATAAATTCCACCATCTAGGATCATTATCCCAAACGGATATGCCACAGACACAAGCTCCAATCTGAACGAACATGGCCATCTCATCATCCACCACCGTCATCCTCGTACCTGATACTTCCTCTATTCCAAATTATAAGTTGTTTTGACTTTTCTAAATACATTTTCTTTTACTATATACCTAAGCATAGTGTATAACTAGGTATATAACAAAAATAATGTATCTAGAAAAGCCAAAATGAACTATAATTTGGAACATAGAGCAGGTCTAGCGCCTTCTACACTAGCTGTGTTGCTCTATTTTTCTTTCCTTTTTTTTCTTCTCACAAAATGAACGTGGAGCATGTAGCGTGGAGCCAGAGCTTGAAAGAGTCCGACCAAACGGAGCTTGAAAGAGTCCGACCAAACGGGCCTGTACCTAAGTACCTTTGACTTCTGCTGCTTCTTTAGTCTCTTCTAGCGGAACTTCTCTTTGCTTTCTGCTTCTTCTTCTTTTTGCTGACAGCAGACCCTGCTGTCTGCGCAAAGGATTCTTTGGCGCCGCCTTGAAGTCCTTCACCCTTTTTTTTTTTTTTTTGAAGAAAAAAAAAAAACCTTCACCTTGTCAAGCAAAGTTTTGAGCTCGTCTTTTTGCAAGCTGAGATAAGTAAATCTTATATTGTTAAGATGTTCAAAACATGCTTACCGAAAATTTAAACATTTGCTATCCAACTCCATTTGAAAGCAAAGGTCGTTTTAGTTTTGTCCCAAGTCACATTTCTCTAATTTTAACTGAGTTTATAATAAAAATATATATGAACATCTACTATACCAAATAAATGCACTAACAAGGTTTATTTGATGGCGTATTTAATGAAACTAATTTGAAATTTTTAGATGCTGGTGTACTTTTCATAAACTTATTAATCAAAGTTGGAAAAAAATTGACTTAGGACAAAACTAAAGATGATCTAATTTTTTGGAAAGGAAGGAGTATTGAATAGGAGTAAGCAATTTCCATCCTCATGTGGAGCTTAGTTCTTCGTTGAAGGACACCGGACACCTTCTCCGAATCCATGAGAAACCAAAGATCATCGAGGCAGAAAGATCCATGCTGGTATCGGGAGACGGGCCATGGACGATAACCAATGAACCATTCAGGCTGGCCAAGGAGAACCACACACCGCAGCCGAACTTGGGTGGAACTGCTGGATCATCGATGAAGAAGAAGCCTTGCCCTTGCCCTTGCCCTTGCTGCGGCGGGCCCTTGATGTTGGGCAGCCACTTTTCTGCCTCGAGGTCAAACGAGTATATCCAGTCTTGCTGGACGCCGTCAACAGGTAGACGACTCGTGACAGCAAAATATACGTCCGCGATCAACAGGTAGACGACTCCACCAATGGCCACGCCCGTCGCTCGAGTGTGGCAAAAGGTGTCCGGAGGCCCCTGCACCGCTCTCCACCGTGGACGGCCGCCGAGCTCGAGGGTGCAGACCTCGTAGAGAAGCCCGTACTCGCCGACATGTGACCGATTCACCTTCCGGAGCGCCTTGTACTCCCCCGTGCTCGCCACCTGCCCGAACAGATGGATGCCGTTGTCGCAGAAGATGGGCTCCTCACCGTCCCGTACGTAATAGGAATTGTACGTGGCCGGGTCGAGCAGTCTGCAGGTGCCGTCGACGATGCTCCTGACGCAGGCGAGGTTGAGAGGCATGCTCATCACCACATGCCCGTCCATGCGCACCTGCTTCACGATGTGCCCGGATAGATCCATGATGTTGGCGACGCTGCCGGGGACGGCGGGCTCTGCCGTCGGCCTCGGCGTTGGGGTAGAAGCCAGCGATGACAAGCGGCGGCTCCCGACCGCGGGCGGCGTGCGCGGCCGCGAACTGCGGGCCCGACAGGAGGGACCGCCAGAACCGGCACACGGTGCGCAGGCGGCACAGTGCCTTGGCCGGGAGGCGCAGCAGGATCACGTACAAGGCATCCAGTGGCAGATCGCCGGCGTTGGACGCGGCGGCCACGTCGCTCAGCCCCCAGTGCACGGCGGCGACATGCTTGACCCTGACTGACGACTCTGCACGCAACAAAAACCTCGTGGTGCATAATTAAGTCGCCATGGTGTACAGCCACCACTCAACCACGCCGTGGTTAGTCAGACAAGGACTTCTCTCCTAGGCAAACCCTGTTTGGTTTAGGGACGTTTTAGTCTCTGGGGTAAAAAAGGTCCCTTTTGGTCCTCAAAACCAAACAAAGAGAGAATTTTAGGGACTAAAACCAGCATTTGGGGCTAAAATGTAGAAGACCCTCCGACAGGGTCTTTTTGGGACTAATCTGCGTCTCGTCTCGCATGTCGCCTCGACGCTCGCCTCGCGCGAGAGGCGAGGCCGCCGCCACACCCCGCCGCCAGGCCCGACGCCGCCCCACCCCGCCGCCACAGCTCCACCCCGCCTCCCTGCTGCTGTCTCGCGCCATGATTCCCTCGCCCCTAACCCTAAGCGGCCTCGCGAGCTCGCCGCCGACAGGAGCTCCGACCCCATGCTGCCTCGCGAGCTCGCCTCCGCCGCGAGGTCCTCTTCGGCGGGGGTTCCACTGCAGCGCGACCCTCTACCGCGGCCGAGCCCCGCTCCCGTCCGCATCGCTTCATCTGCTTACCCCGCCGCCTTCGACAGCCACTCCAACATCGGCCGGCGATGAGGACGCCGTGGACTTCCTCTCCGACCTCTTCTCTCAGGCCCCCCTCGCATCAGCCACCCTCGCATCACTTGGCATCCCAGGGCTCCTCCCATGGCGGGTCTGTCGGCGACTTCTTCAATCCGGGGATGGGAACAGGATTGCTCGATCTCAACTCCAACGCCGAGTCCTTCCCCTACCTCACCTCGTACAACCACCTCCTGCAATTAGACGAGCCAGCCACTCGTGCTCTTCCTCCGATTGGACCTGGTCGCAAATCTGTTCGTGGAAGAGGCCGCTCCCAGTCGCTGAACATCGGTGGCGCATCCAGCTCTCGGATGCGACCATTCGTCCCCCGGGCGCAGCTGCCAGCGCTGGAGTGTCTCAGGTGCTTAATACTGAATGATGAATGAGTACTGATTCATTTGGTTTACACATGATCTGAAATGCTAATTGTTTGATATCTTGTTGCCCTTGATCTGAAACGCTGATTGTTAAATTTGATCTAAAATGCTGATTGTTTACTCTGTAGAGCTTTAGATACGATGGTTTACTTTCAGGTCTGTACATATGGTTTAGTAGATGGCAGCTTGATCTTGATGTAGCTTGATAGGGCATAAATAGTTGAGTAGATGGTTTAGTAGATGGCAGCTTGGTCTCCTCAGGTCGAGTTTTTTTGCTATGTTGTACAGCAGTCACCATAATTAAGCTACATCAAGACAGTTCAGTGTTTAATTTAATCAATTAATCAAGTTGGATTCATGCAGCAGCTTTCCTGCAGTAGAAGGAAAGCTATTGTTAATTTATCATCACAAAATCTTAAGGCAGTTTATAGAGCTCTCAGCAGTCATGCATTGTTTGCCATCAGTGTATGATCAACTAGTAGACTCTTTGTTTTTGAGTGTACCTCTCAGCAGTCACTTCTAACATTGAAGAGATTTATTGTGCTTAGAAATATAATCTGAGGTGCTGCATGGCGTAATGGTGAAATTGTTTACAAGAACACTAGGAGGCTATAAGTTTTTTTATTTCCTGGTGATGTATTGTGATTCCAAAGGAATACTTGATATCAAAAGTGCAATGTTAATTATACTGTCACACCTATTTATTCAGAAACGCCCAATGCATGCTGGGTTGCAGTGCCTTATTGTCACCCATGCAGAGTGTCGTATGTTTCAGTTCTGATCTACCAATCATCTCATTAGTAAACCCTGTTGAAATTTGTGGAGTTCTTGGGCGTCTTCCTGTTTTCCGTCGTGCTTTTGCCCGTGCAGTTATGAACTTAAGATCCCATTGTTTAGTTTTGATAATGGACTTTTGGAACACTAACTATGTAGACTCGCCTTAGTCATTTCTGGAGAAATTGTTTCAAGTATGAGGTGTAGCAATGACACATTGTCCCGCAACTATACCATATGGTTTTGAGTTTTGAACACCTTGTAGAGTTAGGTGTCTCCTAAGCTCATCTTGGATTCGGCATGAAACAGTAGACAAGTGCAGCTTATATTCAACCACGTACACCCATCCTTTCAGTTAGTTATATATGTTTTGCTTGCCTGAATTTTTTTTTTTCTATGGTAACTGGAGAAAGCTTGTTCAGATAATGAAGCTTATTAAGGGTCAAAAGTTCATGTCATCTTTTTTTTTTTTTGTTTCTGAACCTGAACCTGACCTGGTTCTGAATGGACTGAATGGACTGAATGCCCTGGTTCTGTTTGATATCTAAATTTTCGTCATTTCTTGGATGATACAGCCTGATAATGGATGTGCAGGTACTGTCCAACCTGTACTGCAGCTAGTAAGATATCATGACCATTAGTACGGTTGTATACCATGACCATATATACCTTACTAATAGCAGTTTGTTTCTGCAAATCCAACACATGCAGAGTAGCTGTCTTGCTGCTGCTGTCTCACTAATAGCAGTTGTTTCTGAAAATATGGTTTGATTGCCTCGTCACTACTCCTTAATAATTTTAGTATTGACATGTTAATGTATTGCAAATCCAACACATTTTCTGACGAATTCATCTAGAAGCACACTAATTTTCTGATAAGAAACTGGAAATGTGTTTTTGTTTTATGCTGCAACAGCAAAATAGCATGCTATGATTATGTCACTGTACTTGACCTTTTACCATTTCCCATTATATAATATAAATGTCTTCTAGTGAGATGATGAGTTCGACCAAATGAAGTTGTCTTGCTTCTAGTAAACTGTTCATTTTTGCAACAGGGAGTCTATGTTTCTTGCATATCTGCTTTGAGTATCATAAAGCTTTGTAAATAGCAGTCATGTTCTATCTTCTTTGAGAAGATATTTTTCTTGCATATCTGCTTTGAGTTAAATAGCAGTCTGTTCATGCAGCAGCTTTTACTGTTCTTGATCACTCATACCGATCATGTTCGACTTGTGTGACCAAGATGAAAACTATGTTCCACTGCCCTTGCCAAGGTCTTCTCAAATACATGATTCAACCAATGAGATGGATAGTGCTGTTATGAATCAGTTTCGAGATTGGGTTGCTGATGGGTTGTGGAGTTTGAAACAGCAATGAGGTATGTCTTCTATTGGTACTAGTTTATTCACCTCTACTGTTAGTTTTATTCTACACGTTGTATGCCATCTGAAACTGATAGTTGCAGCCTTAGTGTAGTAGCTCTGAGGAATCATAATATAATGAAACTGATAGTTGTATTCTCATAAATTTAATGTTCTGAAAAAAAATAGCTCATGGCCATCCTTATATATGAAAAGATAAAAACCTTAGAGCCTTCTTTGTGATTTTGAACCAATGGCAGTCGACCTCACAGGTCACAGCCCTAGAATAGTATATGTGCATCACATCACATGACTTCATCAAGTTTACATGTGGCCTGTGAGATGAGAGCATGGTTGCTTACTTGCTTTGCTTCCTGATGAGAGTGGTTGACTTGGATGTACTGCCTCTGTCTGAAAAGATATAATGCAATTCTCATTTCAAATTTGACCAAATTAAGAAAAATATGATGTGTGAATGCTACCATGTTGCTTCATCAAGTTTACACCTGCTCAAGGCCAAATTAAACCAACATCAGGATTGAGCCTAGCAGAATACCTTGACCTGTCTTTCAATGAGGTTTCTGATAAAGAAAAGTAGGCTTTATGTAAGCATAGTTAGGGCGACAGGTTGATGTTGTTTTTGCTATCATTTGCAATAGATCTGTTCCCTCTGAAATCATGTGCTCCTTTATTTTTGCTCCTCCCATTGCTCTGTATTAATAGATAGAGGAAGCAAAATGTTTTAACAGTAGTTTTGGTGCACTGTCAGTTGTAGCAAGTTCCATTTCATTGGACCTAACTCTGGTGTCGTGGAGCATTTGAAGGTGAATATGCATTATTTCAAAACTGCTTGTGGAAGGGTGAATATGCATTATTATTAATTAATAATAATAATAATTTAGGTTTGTCATATCCATAATTGTTGGTTGGTTGGTTACAATCTAACCATGCTTTCCTTTGTTTGGGGGTGATTATGGACAGTTGACCTTCTGAAGCCAGATACAACTGTTATTTTCCGCAATGCCAAGATTGACATGTTCAAGGGCACCATGAGGCTGGCAGTGGACAAGTGGGGCCGGCAGCCTGCTGATTTCAAGGTGAACCAAGAAAACAACATGTCGCTGGTGGAGTACGAGCTGGTGGATGTGGATGAAGAGGAATGAGCATAAGCTATGTTACCATATGGCCTCTGAAACAGAGTTCCATATGGCCACATGGTGTGTCCGTTTGTTCATACTTCATACCATTATTTGTGTATAATTGCTTTGTTTCCTACGCTGATTGGTGTGAGAGAGTAGACAACCGTGCAGATATATACTCTTTGGCCATAAAATCCATTTTTTATGATTGTTATTTGGATCATGTGTTCCTGATGATGTGTTGTGTGCTGGAGAGAGCTTGCTGGGCTGTGTGCAATGAAAGCAGCAGGGGAGAGCAATTGTAGAAGTTGATCGGTCAGGCAGCAGCATCATAAAAATCCATTTTTTAGACTTATCAGGCAGCAGCATAAAAATCCAATTTTTAGCAGCATTAATAACTTTAGTCCCTTAAAAAGTCCCTACAACCAAACAGCTAGGGACTAAAATAATTTTAGTCTCAACTCAAAAGAGTCTAGTCCCTAGCTAACCAAACAGGGCCTTTCGTTCCAAATTGTAGGTCGTTTGATGTTTTCAATCATAACTTTGACCACTGCCTTATTCAAAATTTTATGCAAAAATATCAATTCTTTTGTTGTGGCATGCTTTATTATCAAATGTTCTTTAAGAATGACTTAAATTTGACTGTTTTTCCACAAAGTTTTTGAATAAGGCGAGTGGTCAAACTTGAGATAAAAAAAAGTCAAACAAATTATAATTTAAAACGGAGGGAGTAATAAAACGTAGTTAATCATTTAGGCTATCTCTTCTGGCCCAAAGACTTCATGGCAGCCAGTACAGACGGGTATGGTATATTCTGTCTCGGAGCTAGAGAAGCCCTTTTAGATCGTATGACGGTGATGCTAGCGCTAGGACGTGGATTGACTCCCACCGAACGTCGTGCCCCCAACCTCGCTAGAACCCTGGACCTCCGCGCCAACTCGCCTCCCAAACTCGTTGGAACCCAAACATCGACAACATCTATTGCAACAAAAGGACAAATATGAACAAAATCTATTATACCAATAGAAAGCCATCCCTAATCCATGGCAACATGAAAATATATGATATAAATTGTTGCAACAACGGGAAAAAAAACTATTGCAACCTAGACCGGTCCTAAGTAATTTTGAACCTATAACCTAAAATTTTGGACCTTTTCGTATACAAACTATTATAAGATGCACAACACAGCTCGTTGTATCCACGAGTAGAACGGCCTAACACCCGGTCCAACGGAGCAACACATATAAAGGCTTGGGCCTAACTATACCCAAAAAGACTAGCGATAGGTGAGGGCCGCCTCATCCTATATGTTGTGCTCCTCCTTCGATTCACCGATGTGGGGCTAAACCCAACAATCTCCCACGCCACACATCGGACCCAACTCTTCCATCACGTGACAACCCATGTGATCTTCTCATAGAAGATTTTACAGCCCCGAGTTTTTAATTCTCTAGTCACAAGGCTTTTCGTGACCCTTTAGAGGCACGGGCTCCCCGTCAACATGTGACCGGGGAGATATTTTCATAGGTTTTATCGACCTTCGGCTTTGATACCACTTGTTATAAGATGCACGCCCGGCTCGTTGTACCACGAGCGAACGGCCTAACACCCCGGGTCCAACGGAGCAACACATATAAAGGCTTGGGCCTAACTCTACCCAAAAGACTAGCCCGATAGGTGAGGGCTGCCCCATCCTATATGTTGTGCTCCTCCTCCATCGATTACCGATGTGGACTAAACCCAACAAAAACATGATAATATAATACTATGTATACACACATATACAAATTATTTCTAATAAGCAGTTAACCAATGCACAAGCAATATTCGTATGAAATAATTTGTATACATATTAAATCACCTTAAAAAGTTTCTTCCAACATTCCTTGATGCGAATTCATAGATAATTGTTTCAATATCAATCTTATCCAACAATCATCAAATACATAATGTTGCTAGTCCCCTCAACCTCTCTTGCGACATTGTAGATCTAAAATAGTTTTTTAGAAAGGCGGCAAGGAACTTGCCGATTTTTATTAGACGGAAAAAAAGGGGAAAGGGTATACAACTAATAATTACAACCGCCACAAACTACTGAAGCTACTGGAAAGATCTAAAATAGTGTAGAGAAATAATTATACTAACTACAATTTCGTAATAGAGAGGAATAAGTAGTTAATTCGGTAACTAAATTTGAGATTCATACTTGTTACTTGGCGCCTCACTAATGCAGGGAGCGTCAGATGACGAGCTGCAGCCGCTCTTATCAGGTCTTAGCTCCTAGACTGATGGGCCATGAAGGGTTGTATGAACACAACTCAACTATGCTCTGGAATGATGTGTCCATATTCTGTAGACAAGGGTGCTTGTAGGTTTTGGACCCTGAGATGCTGAGCATTGAACTACTACTTTTTAATTTTAACGTGTTATCGAGCATTAACACGTTAAATCTAGTCGACAAATTTTCTATTTCTCCCCTCGTTTCTCTTTGCTCCTACGTCAAGAACTGCGGTAGCGAATGTGGTGTTTTCTCTTTCCTCGCAGTTCGTCAGATGCCGGAGGCGTGATGGCGCCGGTGACTGTGGGGAGGACACGCTGCTGGTGCCAGCGACTATGGGGAGTACACGCTGTCCACCACGTTCTGGGGAAGTCCTAGATGCTTCTGTGCTTGGCGCTGCTTCTCTCGAGGGATCGGGTGGACCAGGATAACATAAGCAATGTTATGCTCATCTGGTGGTGAGCTTCTAACTTATTCACCACGGCCTCCATAAGACATTAGAATTGCTTCTTCTCAAAGAGAGAGAGAGCATTGCTCTCCTTTAGTGGG